>WBMV01000470.1:1939219-2067840 GCA_013396655.1 Campylorhamphus procurvoides | reverse complement strand
AGGGCCTGGCCGGGCTCGTCCCAGCGGCGGCGAGGTCAGGCAGTGCCTTCCCGGGTGCAGCCCCGAGGGAGCAGAGTCTGCTGTCAGTGCCTGGGACTCGGTTTATTTACCCTTGAGAAACTCCTCAAAAAGGCACAGGAAATGCATGGCTGACGCTGTGTGCTTGGTACAAACCAGGAACTACTGAGGGGTGACCATTGCTGCTGTGCTGTAACAGTGTATGCCATCGAGAGCCTGAGCCTGTGCTTATGTTCATGGTTCACAGCTTGGAAAACCTGAGATAGCAAGTGTTTCTTGAAGAGAGGAGACCATCAGGCAGTATTATCACAGTTTCTCCAAGAAGTCTTTTGCTGTTCGTATCCTTGTACTGTCAAATATGCAGCAAAGTGGATTAAAAAACAATCCAGATTGAAGCTAATCATTCTTGTTTTGCTGCATAACTTTGATTATTAGTCTCACCTGGTTTGCTACATGACTGTTTGGATGCTTATATTAGCATCAGCGTGCAGAGAGCACCGTGTGGAGGATGAGGTTAACATCATTCTAGCAGCAGTGCTGGTGTATACCTGTTTAAAGTAACTGTGAAACTCTGACACTAACTGGAAGTGTTTTATGGAACAGGGGAAGAAGGGAAAGTGGACTGCTTGTCATGCATTTGAAATGCGTACAACCACGATTTGGATGTGTGAACATCAATCTGCCTTGCTCAGACTGTGCAAAGGACAGCAGAGCCAGAAGATGTCAGAGCACATCTGCTGTAGTAACTAAGCATGTACAGGTAGTAAATCAGGCAAGAATCACAGCCATTCAGAGAGCTGTGAGAGTGAGAAGATGTGGTTTCACCTCCTGATCATGCAACTCATTCATGGGACTTGTGCTTTCTGCATCTTGCTCACTGCACCCTTCTCTGCTCCTATGAAAACTACTATATTTATCATCTTCATAAAGTGTTTTGCTAGTCTTCTAATGAAAAATGCCATATAAAACTAAGCTGGTGAAAACTATTTTGGTGATTATTTACAAGCCTCTGTGAGAGCTCAGTAAAGTTGCAAAAAACAAAAGAATTACTAACAAGTATCATTACATGATAGTTAAGATTTTCATGAGGCCACAATATCCTGTGGGTTCCTCAATATCAAAAACATAAGAGCTCTCTGTTGGATCTTTTTGTGGTAGATAGTCGCTGCTGAGAATTGTGCCTCAGCTTCCTAGTCTGAACGACAGTGTCAATAATAACAGCTTCGTAGGCACTGCTGATGTGGTGTGGACAGTGGATTAGTTTGAGAATTATACAGGGAAGGGATTATAATTTCGGATTTGGGACATAGCCCCTTTGCCTGTATGCAATGAAGAAAAAAGTTTCCGTGTTTCTGGATGTTCAGAATGTCTCGATTCCATGTGAATTCTGTAGGCTCTCATCTACAGTACACGTTGCCAGCAGTGTGGTGAGATAAAACTGATCTGTGGGTTTATTGTAGTGGAGTAGATGAAAGTGTGTTATTAAATGAAAATTTTGAGTAGGAGTTTACTGTAAAGGAAGGTGCTGGGTTGTAAAAATAGCAAGTGCTAAATTGTTCTGAAGGTGAAAGTGCTGGTTTTGTGGCAGCAGAGAGAGATTATCTCTTTAGTGTAACTTGCCAAAGATCTGCCTCATAGCCTTGCTGGTGGTTCCAGGCTCTTATGTGTGTGGTAAGTTTTTTGATGCTGAACAGCAAATTAAAGAACAAAGATGCCTTTTATCATCAAGCTTCCTGTGGCATCAAGGGAAGTCAGTATTGTTTTATTCCTACATTTCCTACTCCTTGTTATTAGAAATGTATGCATTTGTGAGAAAAATACACTTATATTTCAGTCTTTTATTCATTCTTCATTGTTTTCTCTTTTACTGTGACCATCTTGGAGAGCCAGGATAAACCTTTGCTCAGTTGTTTAATCTAGAGGAAGAGATTAAGTGTACTAAAATCAGTTTCACATCTTACTGTTTATATAGAAAATCCTTAATGTTTATTTCTTCTCACAGATGCTGAAGTCAGTACCAGAAAGAAGACATTCACTGAGGTCCAAACAGAACGACTGGATCAAGCTGAACGGACTGTTTTAATTAAGTGCCCATCAAAACTGAGTGAAAAAAAATTATTGCAGTATTTATCCAGTCATGGAAATGTTAAGAGTCACTTCTTTTTCGAAAATCGTGTAAGTAATTAACAATGTAAACTAAAATCTAGACCTAAATAGAAAGAAATACCAGCATTTTGTCATGGCCTCATACATGCAAGTTAAGCAAATTATGTATAATTAGTATTTTAAATCAGTTTTTTATCTCTGCTAATGTTTACAAGTTGCTGAACAGCAGATTCTTATTTAGAAGTCACCTAAGCAACACCTCTAAGGATAGCCAGCAACCTGTTTTGCAGTAAATCTTCAAAACTTTCACATAGCATTGTTTTTTGTTCAAATAATAGAGATAATATTTTTTATGTGTTTCTTGAGCATTTCAGTTGTGAAGATAAATAGATTTCACAACTTCTCTGTACAGTGCTTACTGCCAAGACTGGCACATCTTAAATATGTTTAACCTCTTATGAAAAAGTATCTGAAACATGTTGAGATACAGAACCTAGTATTCAACTTAAGGGCTGGCATATTTGACTGTCTCAATGCTCCCAGGAACATCTGAATAGTATCAGTACAATCAGTTCAAGGCTTGTATGCATTTATCTAATCCTGTATTTCCATTCTTCATGTTTTAGGGCATCAATGCTTTAGTAGAGTTTTCAGAAAAGAGCAGTGTAGCCTCATTGCAGGATGCTGTTGGAATACCAAATGCTGTAGAGCATCATGTTGTCCCATTTAAATCAAGACTTTTTACTTTCACGCTGAAAAACCCAGGAAGTCAACCTGCTGAAGAGACACCACTTCACCTCTCTCCTCAGTGTCACATTCCAGTGAATGACCTTATTCACAAGCTTTGTCTTGCAGACAGTGTAAGTAGAGGTTTCTAGATCCCTCTCAATTCAAAATGAACCATCTTCATTTCAGATTTGCGAGTGGTTATGTGAAACTTATAAAGGAATTTAGTTCTATTAAAAAAGGTAACCCATATTAGAACTTTATGTGAATGTTTCTCCTACATTGAAACAAATAAATCAGTAATTTTAATTTGTGAGAATAATTTTTCTGTATGAAAGAAACCTGTTTGAAATTTTAAAAAATAATCTTCTAATTGCAGTGATATTAAGTGGATGAAAACTCTTGTTAATAGATAGAAGGTGGGTTATTTTATGTTTACAGTGTTTATTTTCTGAACTAGATAAGCAGTCAGATGTACATTCTACTGAATGAGTATCAGCTTACAGAGGAAAATATCAAGCTCCGATTTCTGGCCTGTTCTTTGGTTCGGGATTTTGCACGTGCATATTTTCCAGACAGCACAGTAAAGCCATTTGGCTCTTCAGTCAACACCTTTGGCAAATTGGGATGTGATGTGGACATGTTTCTGGACTTCCATGATGCACAAAAGCATGCTACAAAAATGGTAAGATTTTGCTGTCCATCTTCAGTTTGTTTGATTTCTTCATCAAAGCAGCTTATTTGCTGTTTCACACACAGGAATTAGTTTGTTTATGTTCAGGTTTTACATGAGTTCATACTATAGACTGTTCACAAATTAATTTGAATATTTGGATTTGAAGACTTTTGGAAGCTGGATGTGACATGAAAGAGATCTTTGCAATAGGAAGAAAGTTATTTTGGTGTTTATATAAACTTTGTCCTGTTAGGGTGAATTTCACTATGAAAAAACCCCTAATCCTCCAAAATTGATTCAGCAGAGTCAGACCTTCTCATTCTACTGTTGCGTTTTCTTCTCTGGAGCTGCTGGGCCTCATATCCATGCTCTGTTAAAGCTTGGCTTTGATTTTTATGGTCCTCAGTTTTCTAAAGCATAGTAAGTTTGTGCATGTGCATTTTGAGAGGGTTGTCAGGTTCTTTTCCTTAGCTTAAAAAGTTGACTTTATGCTACAGGTAACTTACTGGATTAGGTACTGATACTATATACACACAGTAGGAGAGTTGGATGTGTGAAGTCTTAGGATCTCGGATAGTACTGGTAAATAGTTACAGGGGACACAGGTGTTCATATATGTGTTGTCTGTCCAGAGAAAATTACCATGTTAACAGCACCTGATTTCCATTGTGAAGAAGCTTGAGGATAAGCTGGTATATGTGACCTGTAGATGCTTTGGGGACCAGGACCCAGCAGCAAACAGGAACTGAGACAGATCAATAATGCAGATACTTTCAGTTGTCAGACTTTCTATACAATACCTCATAATTATTCAAATGCTTCATTGATAATACAACACTAAGCATCAAGGCAAGCAGAGATTACTAACCAAGGCTTGAAATTCAAATACAGTTTCTTGAATTTGTTGACCAGAGTATAGGATTTGCACCACTACCTTGAGAAACTGAGACTTAAAAGACCAGCAGTAAGCAATATGCAGTCCTGCCTTTTTCAGTGCACGTACTAAATTTCATCTGAATCATGTCTTTACCCATACTGTGATTTGGAAATCTGCACTATGTACCCAAGTTCACTTTTAGTTTAGTTCCTTGGTAATTTGTGCAGCTTCAAATTGTAATAGTTATTTAGAGTATGTTGTGTCTTAGGCCTTGTGCATGGAGGCATAATGAATGGAAAAGCACTAAGCTAGGTGTTTTTGGAAGCATCTTGCTTCTTGCTGCTGTTTTTAGACTGTGGATGATGTAAGTATCCTTTCAGACTGGAAAATGAAACAGGGAAGAGAGCTATGAGAATCAGGGTAGGAAGAAGGGTGAATTACATCAGAAATGCCCAGTGGAGAAGTTGGGATTCTTCACAGATTCTGAATGGGTAATTAAGTAAGTGATTCTGGTGGTTTGAAAAGTTCTTTTTGTTTGTATCGTGGCAGATTGGGAAAAACTACCTCTCTTTTCCTTAAAAGACAATGAGCTTAAGCTTTTAAGGATTGAAAATTCACTCTACTTTTCTATACAATTTGTGTATTGCTATGTATGTTACTTTTAAAGAAATAACCTTTCAAATGTATGTAGTCTTTAGTATTACTGCAGTGATAAGACACAGCGAAAGCAAATAAGACAGCTGAAGAGCAGGATCATTGTGTGTGTTAAGTTAAAATCTAGGAACCCATTACATTTAAACAGTAAAGTTGCTTCTTAAATTTTAAGGGAATATCTTTCAAGTATACAATGTCCATTTTCAAAGCATGTTTGGTAAGTACCTGTTTTCTTTGATATTTTTCCTAGAAATAGAAGTTCTCTTGTGAAATTGAGAGTTACTTGATGATGAATGGGTTTACAGCTGTGATTAGTTGTGGATGGTTGAGAGACTTATTACTAAGAGGAGACAAAGGGGAGGGAGCTTTAGTTACCAGGTTATATAGCAACAGTGAAAAGGTATCTCCTGATTTCTTAGCTTTTGCATTCTTTCAGGAGGTGCCAGCACTGGAGGAGGATGAGGCATTTCAGCGTGAAATTACCTTTTTACATGAAATAACTTTACTTGAGTCTTATGGCAAACTGATTACTAACTAAATCAAAGGGGCAGAAGGGGGAATATTCTTTACCAAGAGTGGATTATCAATACAGTGTTTGACCATAGATACAGCATTTTTAACATGTGGGCAATTTGGGAGATTAGTAAATAACTTAAAACAGGACTCTGTGATATTTTTACAGTAGCAGGTTTTGTTAAAACACACTTCTTGCTTAGGTTACTATATCAATTTACCCAGAAGTAATAGTTTACCTATATTTATGTTTTGGGCAACATGGCAGGAATAGGGGAAGAACCACAGGGTTAGGGCAGTGTATCTGTACTTCATCCCCCCTCACCAGTTGGCACCAAAGCTATATACAAAGGTTCTATCAATTATTAAGAGTATCTACTTTATCATTACAAAAAAGTCTTTGTGCAGCTTTTGAAAGATACTGAGCTGCTGGCTGGAAAGGCCCATTGTGGTTTTTGTCACAAACATACCAAACACCAGCCCACCTACATGTTAGCCCAGTCCCCATCTTCTTTTTCCTGTTACCTGCCTCAGTGTTGAATAGTTACAGGCTCCTTTCACTTTGGGCCAGCCCTACTGTAGCATGCAGCTACATGGCCAGAGGCATTAGGGACCTCTGTCCTGGCATGCTGCTGACTGGAGAGCTGTTGGCAGGAGGAGGGCAGGAACAGTCGCCTTGGTGATTGCCAGCATGACTCAGAAATTCAGCACCTACAGTGAGTTTATGGAAAAGGTTGCAAAGTCTGTAACTTCTGAATTGTTTTACCTGTCTGTGAGTGCATGTTTTCTTTGCACCAGTTTGATGAGAAGAAAAGTAACCTCTGTGTCTCCGCTGATGAGTTAGGTCACTGTAGCTGTTTGAATAGTATGCATTCATCCATGACATGACCCAAGTGGGAGGATAAGTCAGTGTCAAGTACTGGATTAGCAAGCAAAATTATCTGAGGCTTAAAAACACAGACTGACTATACAGACAACTGATATTTCATAAGTATGAAGTTATTTTATTGAGGTTAAAACTACAAATATGGTAAATCAAACTACAAAGACCTACAGGATAATTAATTTCTGATGTTGTTAGAATGTATTTACACAACGTTTTTGTCAGAAAAACTGTATGTGATGTGAAGTGATTATTATAAATCTTAGAGAAGCTTATCTTAATGTTGAAGGATCAAGTAATTTTCATGCTAGATTTTTTAACTTTTTTAAATGAAAAAGACATTTTCCTTTGCACTTCTAGTTGATGCACTAATAACTAATTGTTCATTGAAGATTTGAAATGGAATTACTGGTGGTTCGAAATTAACACTACTTTGGTTGTGTTTTATCCCTCTTTAATTGTATGCTCCTCTTGCAGTTGGAGCATATATGATCTCTTGGGAATTCCAGAATTACTTGTTTTAGCCCATAGTGAGACACAGTAGTATTATACGTTCATTTTAGCAAGTAACTTAAGAGTAAGTTGATCACTATTAATCTGGAAAAATTGAATCACTGAAAAAGAGTAAAAAAGAGAGAACAACATGTTTTTACCTATTTTAAGTTATGTGGATTGCTTTAGTTTACTCTTGACTTTAAGTCTCTAGTTGTACAAACTCCTGTGCAAATTGTTGTAGATTTTTAAATGTCTCTTTTATTCTCGAGCTAACAGATTGCTTTTAAAATTCTGTCTTAGAAAAAAGGTCCCTTTGAAATGGAGTTTCAGATGAAAAGATTGCCATCTGAAAGATTAGCAACTCAGAGGATTCTCTCTGTGATTGGTGATTGCCTTGATAATTTTGGTCCTGGATGTGTGAGTGTACAGAAGATACTCAATGCTCGCTGCCCTCTGGTGAAATTTTCCCATCAGCCAACAGGATTCCAGTGTGATCTGTCAGTGAGCAACAGGTGAGACCTGGCTTTAAAAAGTTTAGCAAGAATTCCAAAGTCCCTAAAATGTTCTGAAGACCTGTAATGACGACTGTTTAAATCTGCTCCTTTCTGTGTTCTTAACAAGTGTGAGTATTGGCTCTGAAAGTAGAAAGGGTGTTTTTTAACTTCCAGAGCTCCAGGTTACAGTATGCTTAAGTTATCTTTCTCTAGCATAGGAAATATTTCTAGATGAAACTAGATGAACACCTGAAAACCAGTCTATACAATAAAGTTGGCTTATAAAGAATTGAAAGACGGCAGTCAAGTTTTCATTACCTTCTGTACCCGTGTAGAGGTGTATGCACAGCCTTCCTTGATTGCTTTTCAGATTAAGCAGCTCCAGAGTGCTAAGTTTTACCGATTTGGCTTCTAGTTACTTTGGTGCCCATTTCTCCTTCCTAAGGGCCTGCACACACGTGATTCCTGGGGAAGACCCCTGGAATGCTGAGCTAACTGGGAATGCTGAGTGTGGGGCGGTGCCCGCCAGGGGGCGCGCGCTGCCCGGGCATTCCCCTCTCGGCTCCTGCGGGGAATTGCCCAGCGCTGGAGCGGGATTTGCTGGAGTTGTGAAGGCAATAGTGAGCCAGTGTCTTGCCGTGAAATTACTCTTCGATATGCAGCCGCGGTGAAAGTCAGGATGCAGTTCTGTGCGAGCTTCCCTGTAATTCACTGCTTGGCTGGTTGGGACTGCATGTCATGTCGTCTTATCATTTGCAGTTGTGACAAACATATGAACACCATAAAGCACCTCACAGTTGAAATTTCAGAAGTCCAGGTGTTACAAAATCTTGACCTAGTAAACATCCCCAAAAGGCCATACTGAAGTTTTAGAAGAATTCCAAGTTTTGGGTAAAATCTCCTGGAACTCTAATGAGCACTTCAGGCTAAAACTGGACCAAAATGAGTTTTGCTCTCACACCATGTTTCCATTTTTATTTCTACTTTTTCTTGCCCTCCTATTTGTGCACTACATGAATGTTTGTATAACAATGAGATGAAGCAGATCAAAACCTGATCCGTCTGAAAACTTTATCCTTCCAGATTAGTTGGGTTTTTTTTCAGCAGGACCAACCAGTAATCATTTAAAAATTATGAAATTGACTTGGTTTTCAGATTTTGTTGTCTTCACATTTAGTGTATTTTTCAGTGCACCATTCTATTACTCTTTAGATGAAAGCTGTAAAAGAAATTTTAGTTGTATCTTATTATATGTTAGGATGCACTCAGGGGCAAATGTTTTTTCACCCTTATTCTTCATAGTTTGACTCCTGAGGACTTGGGTTTTTGTTTTTGTTTTTTCTCCCACTGATGTGGAACAAGGAAATGGGAAACAGTGCTAATGCAGTGTTATTATTTACCCAAAACTATGTTTTTCTTACTGTGGAAAACTACCAGGTATTTCATCCTGGAAAATTTCAAGCATTCCAACCTAAACCATTCTAAGATTCTATGACTTTTTTCTATTTTCTAAAAAGTGTAAAAGTTACATTTTTGGGTTTTTTTAATGGATGCCCTCTTACAATGAACAACAAACACTTTATCTGACACTTCACAATTCTCTCATCATTTATGTGTCTCTCATTTTTCATTTCTTTTTCAGCATTGCTATAAGAAGTTCAGAACTGTTGTATATCTATGGCTGTCTGGATTCCCGTGTGCGAGCGCTGGTGTTCGCGATACGATGTTGGGCCCGTGTTCATGGACTCACAAATAGTGCTCCTGGGACCTGGATTACAAACTTCTCTCTGACCATGATGGTCATGTTTTTTCTGCAAAAGAGATCACCACCTATCATTCCAACGCTAGACCAACTTAAAGAACTGGCAGGTAGGGATGGCTGTTCCTGTGCTTATTGTTTCTTTCACATTTATTTGTCTGATGTGAGAAATAAATCCAAGCCATTTCTTTATGCACTCAAATACTAAGGGATATTATGTGTGCCTTAAGTTTGAGGGAATACGCAAGTTTTACATGTATTTTTTGTGAAAGTAATGCATTTTTAAAGGCAAAATCTATTTTCAGTACAGTACTGAATTCTATTTAGAGACGTTAGACTTGTTCTGTGCCTTAGATAATTAAAAATAATTCATTTGTTCAGTGCTCCTATGCCAATATTTTTGTTTATTTTGTATTTTCTCCTTTTTTATAAGACTTGTAGGGTTTCAAATGTCTGTGAAGTTAAGGAGTTTGTACAGATTAATATGATGTGTATTGTTTTATAGATACCATATTTTTAAAAGAAAGGCTGTATGCTCTCCTCACAATTTGTAATATCCTTGAGATTGTTCAGACCATCTGCAAATAATTCTTATATCTCTGCAAACAAGCTGTTCTGGCTGTTTCATGCACAGCTTTCAGGGTTGATTATCTTCAGTGAATCTTACGAAAGCATAGAGAATGACACCTCAAGTTCTTAATTCCTCATTCATGCCTTCTGCTTACTGGCATGCTTCCTTGGAAGCTTTGAGTGCTTTTGGTGGAGAAAGTCTGTGTTCAGTTGCTTGAAAATAATTTTAAACATTTGCATCAGAATTCTGTAGAATTTTTTATACATAAAACATCTGTTCTGAGATTTTACAAGTATATTCCTAATTCTCTGAGGTTTTTCAGAGAAAGACAGTGGACACTCTGGGTCTGATTTTTTTTTTAAACAATTTTTTGAAATATGGGTGTTAACCTCAGAAAGGTGTGCTCTTTAGCGTATAATACAGCTCTGTATGCAGAGATACTAGATTTGTTACTTATAAGTAATTTCAGAGATAAAAATACGTCATTTATGTTATTCCTGTAGGCTTCTGAAAATACGCCATTTGCTCATGATTCTTTTCCTTTGCCTGTCCATAGACTTTTTGCTTTTAAATCTTTCACCAGTTAAGTTGAATCTTAACTTGAATGTTCACTTGTGAACTCCTAATTTGATTTATGTAATATGGTACTGTTAATTGATTTCATCATGTCTGTTCTCTGAATTTTATTAAATACAATGGCATTTTATTGTATATTACTTCAAAATATGCTCATAATTTTTTTTTCAGGTGCAAAAGACAAGCATATAATTGGAGGATATGATTGCTCATTTGTTAGTGATTTAAGGAAGATTAAACCTACAAAAAATACAGAGACACTTGGTAGGTAAATCTTCATAATTTTTTTTTAATGAACATGTTGAAAATAAATTTTTCCTTAATGTTATTCATGGCCCTTGTTTTTCTTTCCCTTAGACGTATTGTTGGGTGAGTTTTTTGAATATTTTGGAAACTTTGATTTCAGAAGGAATTCCATAAATCTTCGAAAGGTAAATGAATTTTAACTGCTCATCATGATCAGTTGAATCTGTCTTCCACTTGATAAACTACTTATGCTAAGCAACAATTTCTGTCATTTTTAATTGTATATAAAAAGTATATTTATCCAGAAACTGAGTTCTTCCTGTGAAGGAACAATGTTTTCTTCTCAGAGCCTAATAACTTACAGTACCATTAAGAATATTTTATCATTATTTGGATATGTTGGAAAGCACAAATTCATGTTAGGCCTGTATGGTTTCACCTGAAAGTTCTGTAATAAAAGTGGCAGTTTTAAAAAGTCAAAGCTATTTTGCTTCTGTGAGAGGAAAACTTTTAAAATGTCATGATGTATGTCATAGCAAAAGACTGTGACAAACCCTGTATGCCAACAGGCTTTGCATTTGAAATTGGGAGTCCAGACTCAATCAGAGTCTACATTAAAACTTACAGCTGAGTTCTGAAATTGCTTTTTGCACTTGAGTTTTCCACCACAGTTTGTATCAACCTACAGTAACTGTACATACAACTGAGAAAGCAGGACATAACGTGATCATTCTGTGCTATCACTTCAGTTTGCTATATATGTCTAAGTCATCATATGTATTGATGTGTGTGTGTGTGTGTGTGCATGTAAGTCAAATAGAAACACCTGAAATGTAACTACCATGACTCGCACCTGTTCCTACTGGGCTCCTTACAGGATGGGGTTTTCAGTGCCATGTTGCTGTGTGGACACTCGTTTGTGTTCTGTTTCCTATTTGCACACTTTGGATCACTGGCATAAGAGCTCTTTTTGCTGCTGCAGGTTGATCCCAGAAACTGATTGATTAAGGTGGAGAACAACTGTTTGCCACTAAGCCTTAAAAACACAAGCAAACCCACAGATTTGAAGCCTGAGCTAGTCAGGGGAAATGCCTTTGCCGTTGATATTATTCTGTTAAACTAGTCAGTCCTCTTGGTCCTGGGACCAAAAGTATGTAACATGTACATTGACACTTCCTGGACCACCAGTAGCTGGTGGGTTGCTGCTAGAGCTTCTGGTGGAAGGCTTGAAGAGGTTCTGGAATACAGAACCTGTCAGCTAAGTAGCACTGGTAAGCACTGAGATGGAAGTGCATTTAAATAGCAAACTGCACAGTTGTCAGCTACGTGCGTTGTACAATACCAAGTGCCCGAAAGTGGACCATGACCTGAATAGGTCTGTGCTTAAAAGACAGACCAAACTGGGAGGAATTTCGGCCAAGGCAGTAATCTTGTTTAGTTATACTAGCTCTATGAGCTCTCTGATGAATGAGATGAATGGTTTGAACACTTTAAGTGCTTGCAATAGTTTATCAAACTGGGCTATGCAGGTAAATATGGCACACTTTTGCTGCCCATACACAAATAGAGATAAGAGTAGGAGGTTGCAGTGGGTGAGGTCTGAGGTTTGTCGAAAAGCAAATGGGAGAGTGGCCAAGAATACAGGTTAAGCTGTAGTTGTGTTCTTTGCCTTGAAGGAAATCTAAGCTGAATGTGGCAAGAAAAAACACCTCTAAGAGGATTCAGAGAACAGGAGTCATAGTCAGATTGACAGGAAAATTAACTTGATTAATAACAACTGGGTGTTTTGCAAAAAGTTCTCTAGTAAGTCAAAACACTTTTAATGCTCATGTAATAACTCAAGTGATTTGTTATTTGCTCAATTTATAGTGCACATATGCAACTTTTGCTTTTTCTTTGCACTGTCTGCAGGGAAAGGAAGTAAATAAACCTGAGTCGTCTCCTCTCTATATCTGGAATCCCTTTGAACAAGACCTTAATATCAGCAAGAATGTTAATCAGCCACAGCTGGAGAAATTTATAGCTATGGCCAGAGAAAGTGCCTGGGTTTTACAGAAAGAAGGTAAAACTCAGCAAATAATCGATAAAGAACCTTGGGGACTGGCAGCACTGCTGATACCATTTGGAAAACGTAATTCCAGCAAGATGAAGAATAGGATGAAAGGAATAGGAAGTGAAACAATCAGAAGCCTCTTGGACTCTTTAAAGTTAAATAGTGCAAACAGTCAACAAAAAGCAGTGGGAAAATGACTTTGAATGCAGAAACACAGTAACTAATATTCTGTTTTAGGAACTGATGTGACACGCAGTCCGAAGAATGTAACTTTTAATATTTCTATTGTGGGAAATGGAAAGTCAAATGATCTGTTTTTCATTGTGATGCTTTTTGTAAAGGTCTACTTTCTTTCTGTACATTTTTCTCCTTGCTCTTCACTTTTCCATCTGCATTATGAATGAAGGGTATTCAACTGCAAGTTTTACAGGTACATTTTGGAAATAGACTTCAGTTGAGCACTCTTTTAAAATAAAAAGGCTGACAGGAGCAGCATGGGAAAGAGCCTCCAGGAATTCTTCAGGAACGGCTAACGTGAATGATATGCCAAGTAAAAGCTCAAGAAACAACCACCTTTCAGTGAAACCACATTTTGAAAGAAGATGAATGTCTTGGAACCATTGTTTCCAATCCAGTCATGTTCTGGAAGCCAGTAAAACTAAAGTGCACGTGTCTATTTTTGCAATTGTTTTCCATTCATGTAGATAGTGCCAAGACAAAATAAAGAGAATGGAATTAGATAGTAGGGTTTGCAGTTTCATAAAGCATTGCTCTCCAAGTGTAGTGCAACTGTTTTGCTTTGGAAAAGTGGGTTTCCTCTTGTGTTTACCACCTGATTTCAAATTTCTTTTGTCAACTCTCCTTTGTTTTCTATATCCATAGGACTGCTCCCCACCCACAATTGTATAAGGTTTCTCATTTTGCCTTCAGCTTCTCTTCAAACCTGTATTTCAGGTTGAGGCAGGGGCTCTTGTACACCCTTCTTGCTTCACTCTCCTCAAAGTTGCTGCCTATTAGATTACACCAATGCCTTCCTGCAGAGGGATCTGTCCCATGCAGAGATCCATAGAGAATTGTGTATCAAGCTGGAGTCCTGTTCCCAGTCTTGCCTTGGTTTTCAGATACTCAGCAGAACAGTGGCTGTCCCCCTTCCAGATCAGTTGGGCCAGCAGAGTCTATGCTTTTCATTGACTTAAAACATTGAGTGTTCTGCCTCTGTCCATCTGCCACCAAAAAAAATTGTTTTCAGGTGAAAGGGGAGAGAAGGAAGGAAATCAAAAAGGGAAATGGAGAGCAGGAAAATATCAGACTTTGCAAGTACATTTGTGAATATTTCACCTGTCCAGTTTGAGAGCCACTCATGCATTAAATCTAAATGGCAATGGTGATAACTCCACAGACTGTTGTGTTTATTCCTAACAGAAATTCTGTGAACGAAATTACTGTGTTCAGATTATCATAGAGCTGCAATATCAGTCTTCATGATAAGTGTTTCCATATTTTTAGATTCTTTCATGTTGCAGTGGTATATGATACTGTGTAGACTTTCCTTGAAATTATGTAGTCTGAAGTATTTTTCCTCATGTATTATTCTTTGGAAATACTGTAGGCAGTAATGCATACTTCCAAAGTACTTGTAAAAACTGGGCAAGAAAAAGTACTTTCCAGCAGTCGACAGACTAAAGGGTTAGACCTTCAGATAAATTCCATACTAGTTTATTCGAAGTTTAAATATGTCTTGTTTCTGATTAGTAAATGTTTTCTTGAATACTGACTAACATTATCTAGGTAGTTGAAATTAATTCTCATATTAACTTCAAGATTGAGCCTTGAATTTGAAACTTAGTTTTCTACCTAAATCCTGGTATCTGGAGGCTGGTATGAAGTTTATTGTTACTTTTTGTTGGTCCAAAGCTTTCGATAGCAAGCTTGGCACAGATGCTGTGAGGAGCCTGTTGATACCTTAATCTTTACAGGACCTGGAGGCTCATTTTCTGCTGTTTACCCAGCAACAGATTTTGAAGCTTTTTAAAGATCAGGGCAGTACTCGAGTACTTTTGAGTTTTCTTTTTCCTAGATAAACCAAATGGGTAAGGGTGCAATAATAAGAAAATGGGTTACCAAGGAGAGAAGGATGCAGCAGAACTGTGGCAATATCTAACTACTTGCATTATATTCACAGTGATCCACTGACATAGGTAGAAAAGATGTTATATGAATTTTGACATATAGATACAGGACACTTATAGATAAATGACAATAAATTTTATATTCTGGTTGTATGTTGAGCCATGCTGAACCAAGCTTAGTTTGTAAATGGTTATAGATGTTCAAGCTGCTTCTTAGTCCTTAAAAGGCAGGGCAGAACATGGTTACTGTACACGCAGCACCTTTCAGCATCACTTTTCTGTTCAGACTGCCTGTCCCTTTTGGGATTAGTTCTGAAACCTTGTCATGGCTGCAGGCCAATTTCTGAAAAGAGAAAAGGCAAAAGCAGTGGAATGCACAGGTGATTTTTTTCAGATGTCTGCAAGTCCAGAGAGCTGGAGACCAGGAAGCTGCTGACTGAAACCTAGGGGCTTTGAGGTTCAGCTCTCACTGATGATGTAAATAAGCCCAGTGGGCATCTTTCATAGAGGAGGCTACAGCTGGAGATGGAGGGCCAACAAAGAACTTCCCTAGAGCATGAGCTGTGTCTGGGAGAAGAGCTGAGTGATGCTGGTGGAACTGAAGCCACCTGTCGGAAGAGAACCAGACAAGATTTGAGGGGGAATATTAAGCAAAGCAAGAGAGATGGTGTGATTATAATGTCCTGAGGGCAGCAGTCTTGAAGATAGATAGAAATAATCAATATGGGTCTGCCACTGATAACAAGAGTTGGATTGTTGTCAAGAAAGGACTATGATTATGGTCTGGACTTAAGAGCTCATCCGTATGGTCCTAAACCATGTAAACAGTGTCTCTGAGAGCAAAGCAGCAAGTTTTAATTACTTCTCAGACTTGGTGTTGATATGCAGTATTGTATGGTGGGGCTGTTAGGGAGGTCACATGTAGGTACCATTTGTGATTTAAACACATTTTTCCCCCTCTGCCCCTTTCCCTCGCTGGGAATACTTTTCAGTGCAGTCTCACATTTCCTGGGTCTTGGATAGTTAGGGAAACTGAAAACATTCGGAAGTTCCTTGCCTTGAGAAAACGCACTTTGGTACATCAAGTTAGCATTTGTTGCCAGAGATTTTTATTTTTTTATTTCTCTAGATCTCTGATGCTCACAAGTGCTGCAGGAATAGGTTCTGCTGCAACTGCCACTGCTCCATCATTCCTCTGTAACTTCCTGGGAATGTGAAGCCTTGGCCTACAGTTGACTGCTGTGTGAGTATCTGTGTCCCATTCTTCTGGTGAAGACACAGTCATCAAACGGGCTTCTTGGCTGGTAACAGATGCTCTATTCCTCTGCCTCAATTTCAAAACTACAGTTCCTATCTGGGTTTCTGTCCTTTAGACTGAATCACAGTATAATTCAGGTTGGGAGAGAATTCTGGACCTAGTCCAGCTGCCTTTTTAAGTGGTATCAGCTGTGAGATCAGACCAGAACTTTAGCTGTGCCTTGAAAATCTCCAAGGATGGAGACTGCTCAGCTTCTCCAGACAACCTGTTCCATGGCTCAACTGTCCTCATCACTCTCATGGGCTGGGCTGTAACACACTGCCACATCCTTCACTCTTCCTGGCTTCTCTTCTGATCCTAACACATGCTCTCCATCAGACTGCCATCCATTAGAAATGTTCAAGCTGCTCCTCCACTTAGAATGCCCCGAGACTTCCCTTCTTTTCCTGTCTTTCCAGAGGAACTTATATCCACCCACCACAGTGCTCCCACCACATGCGGCCCTTCCACCATACCTGTTACTCCAACAGTGCTGTAGTAACAGCAGAAGTTCTAGTTCCTTCTGCTTGTTCCCCAGGCTGCCACACATTTTTATCTCTATGGTAGAGGTGGGTACTTGTTGATAATTTTTTATTATTCTTGAGGTCCCATTTGTTCCTGTCACGCTGCATCCTTTTCTCTCAACCCATGTCCACAAGCTGCCTGGTATAACTGGGGGTTACGATTGTCCTCCCATGTAGTTCTGGCTGAATGCCTAGATATGGCCACTGTGCATATCCAGCTTATAAAGTCCTCATGATATTCAAATCCTGACTAAAAATTTAATTTCTAAAAGGCTCTGCAGGAAGGTAAGAGGCTGTGTGTACCAGACTGATATGTTTTACTGGCAGAAAAGCCCCAGAAAATACATTTGTGCTGCTGCAGGGGAGCATGGTGGAAACATTCAAGGTAGCCTCAGCTGTGCTGGCACAGCTGCAGAGAAGAACATAACGCCATGTAGAGATCCTGATGCAGGTGTGGAATCACCTTAGGGCGCAGTGCCACATCTACAGGATCCTGTTTCTTCCAAAACTGTGGTCTGGGATGTTGCTGCCTGGCAGGGCTTGTCCACTTGGATTTGGCACATTTTTGGCACTCTGTCACCTCTGGGTCTAGAACAGTTGGGCTCTCAGCTGCAACCTCACTGTGCTCTGTGCTTGTGCAGAGTCTGTGGTCATTGAGGATTTGTGTTCTTAGAACAGCATGTCTTCAGTCTTGCAGATTTTTTTTCAAAGTTCAATATCTTTTATACTCTCTAGCAGTACAAGCTATGCTTTTTCTTAACAAAATTTTGTACCTTTGGGAAAAGAAAAGGTAGACAACCTTATTGAAATGATTTTGCCAACAAACTACTTAAAGGTCCATGCCAAGTTCAACGGAAGCAAGTTTAGGATTTCCAGCCTGTGCTGCTTTGGAGATGGGATGAATCAACAATTAGGAAGTTTTTAAAAGTGAAATCACACTGTTCATTGGAAAGCTCTCTCTTCCAAGTGCTTTGCCTTGCTTATCACAAAATTACCACCAATGTTCTCTTCTAGTACAAAATTCTTCTGAATGTCATGGGTAATTTTGGGGTCAGTTTGTTTAAAACAAGGGTTAGGATTTACATGAGGCTAACCTGTGCCTGGAGATAAAATCTCCTTCTCCATAAATCCTCTTAGTTGAAAGTCTTGATCCACTGCTTTTGCAGACCTGTTTCTCATACTTTCTTTAAGCAGAGGATTGATTTGCTTTCTTTTGCAGGACCTCCCTGCTTCTTTCCCCCCCTCCCCATTGTCTTTTCATCGTATCTTACCTGATCTGTAAATAATAGCATTTCACTTGGCCCCTACTATTTGTGAAGCAGTAGTGAATACAGCATCATTCAAGAAACAGGTAGTTTTTAAAACGTGCCTCTTATATTGCAATGTAATTTTTCTTTTCTTTTTTACTGTTTCACTTCTTGTGTAGTTTGAGTCTCCATGCTGCACTTCCTAGGGGTCCTAGAGGGATCAATTAGCTGGACTTGATGGGCCTCACCTATATTGAACATGTATTTTTGCGAAGTCTTTTCATTTAGGGAACTTGTTTAACACAGTCTGTAGTACTAGAAAACAGAAGTTCTCTGCAAATTTTTTGAGGGGTGCTTTACACTTCAAGATTATTTCTGTTTTCCTTTGTTGTTATGGGGAAAACTGTGTTCAATTTGTTTCACAGAATGACTTCAGAGATAGGTTTTTGTTCCCATGCTGAGCTCTCTTGTGAATACAGATTTGTAGTCAATGTAAACAGTGCAGCCCTGTACAGGAATTTTGCATGGAACAACTCCCAGAATATGTCTTCTAGGTATTATCCTTGCAGCCCAACAGGGGAGGTAAAAGCCCCACAAATTACTAAGGCATAGCCTCTCATTTGTGGTGCTGACTGCATGGGATGGAACAATTCCCGTAATTCTGTATTGCTTTTTCTCATGTTCTACAGAGGGAAAAAAATGTTTTCCTGCAGAGAAAAGGTACATATGGTAGAAGTTGGATTGCTGGAGTGAAAACCAGTATTATTTAAATTCCTTCTGAATATTTCCATCTTAAGTTTGGTTTTCTAATGTCCTTCTCTAGGACCTATTGATAGAGATTTTCAGGATGAGAGCAAGAACTTGAGAGCATCTACAAAGACTTTGTATTTGAGCTAATCAGATAAATAGTACTTAATGACAAAAAATTCTATAGGGAAAAGTAATATGTATAACAATCTGGAAATAACAAGGAACACTGCCTTGTCTCTTTGAACCAGTTTTTCTGCCTTGATTTTCTGTAGTCCTTCCAGTGGTGCACTACTTTTATAAACAGATGGGATTTGGGAGAGTAAATGGAAACTACATTATCCAATATATGGAGGGTGAGTATTTAGTCACTGCAGTAAATAAAAAAGAAGGGGTACTGACTCCATCGTGAAATGAGATTCAGAGATTTTGTGACTTCAAAAATACAATACATAGAATTATTCTGTGGCTCTTGAGGTGATTCATAATTCTTCCTTTTGAAAATTATCTTTGGACACCCTTCAAAAGAAGGTTTGCTGTGATTACATGTTATCTGAGCTTTCAAAGTAAGGTCGCATTTGAAATGACCATGATATGTTTTGTTGAGACACTGGAGACCTTAGTGATTACAGTTCTGCTCTAAACCCCGTGTTTAAGAGGGTTTGCATTGCAGTTGACTTAGGAATCTGGAATATTATTTTCCGTTATCCTAAAAATGCAAAGGCTTACATTTAACAACAGACTTTCACACTTCTGCCAGTTAGGCTGTTATGATTTTAGTTTCCCTTTTTACTGTAGGCAATATTTTCAATCCTTGAAATATTTGCAGTTATTAATTTTATATTTCTTGTATGAAATAAATAATAAAGTAAAAGATGTCCTCTGTATTTGTTCAGTAACATGCTGTTCCATTGTGCTGTTGAAGTCTTTGATGAGATAACGAATAACGTATCTGACACTTTTCTTCCTCAGATGTGGATAGGGATTTGTTGCATACTGAAATGTGGATGCATTTTGTAGAGCAGTGGTTTTGAACTGTTGATCTCTGAATGCCCCAGTGTCCAGGGAACTGTGTCTACAGAGCTCACCCAAGAAGCAAGGAAACAAAACCCTGCGAAAGCCAACCTCATTGTCAGCCAACCTCAACTCACCCAACAGATATTTAAAACTTTGGGAATTTTCCAAACAAAACAAAGGTCAAACCAAATGCTGTTCAGGCATGGTTGGAGATGGAGCAGTTCTTGCCTTCCACATCACTTTATGATTAATAATTTGTTTAAGTAAATGGTGGTCTCTGTCACTTACGAAACATAGTTTCTAGTGAAGGGAGCAGAAATAACACTTTGGATGTCTGACAAACTCTGAGAGATATCACTTAATGTGGAGAGAAGAATTTTTTTCTAGCTAGACATCGAAAGTTCCTGAACCCTGCCCTGGCAAAAAACGTGCCTTTTATCCTTATGAATTATAAAGGGGGAATATGGATGCCTCAGTTTGTCTTGATTTAATTTTATCCCACATGTATAGGGTTACAAGTGTGTGGCAGTTAGGCATAAGTGATAGGATTTTATGCTCCAAATGCTGGTAAGAGAGAAGCTTCAGATCACATAGGTTAATGCAGGCTTGATTCAAAAACACCTAGTCCAAATCTCCTACACTTTTTCAGACCCCACTCACCATTGCAGCAGAAGACTATAAATATTAACCACTGCCAGCTGCTCGCTCCTAGTAGGGGTGACTTCCCCTGGAGTTAATCTTTCTAACTCAGTGGGGACCTTTAATTGCCAAGCCAACCTGGAGATTTCTGAAGCCTGAGAAGGCAAAGTGCAGTTTGTGATTTCCATGCCCCATTCCTAGCAAGTTTTTTTCCTCCTGACTCCGATAACAGCAGGACATACCCCTAAAATTCTTCTCAAATGCAGAAAGACTGAAAAATGATGTTATTGCATGGCCATTTCTATTCCTCAGGTTTGTGCAATTTATGTGTGTGTGGGGAGAGGTGCACATTTTTATATAGCATCTTTATTCTGTTTTTCAAAAAAGATTAAATTTTTTTGCTGTTGATGTTGTCCCTGGAGTTTAATAAGCTAGAGCTTTCAGAGCTGTGCTTCACTGGTTCCCGTGTTTGTCCTGGCAAAGAGCAAAATTCAAAGCTGAGCCTTTTTCTGCTGGATGTTTTTCTTTTCTGTGATAAACACAAAATATGCAGTTGGTGTCATGAGAGCAGTAGGTGCAGGATTCAGCTGACACTTCCCAGTAGAAAAGTCTGTCTTGCCAGGCCTTTGACAAGACATGATAATGATTCATTTTGGTGATAACACAGCAGGAACACAAGTCCAATTGTTCGCTATGTAGGTCAGAATGGGGTATGTTGGCATCTCTGTTTGCAGACTTTACAAAGATGTCTGGGAATGGGAAGCATGACAGGAAAGAACCTATTCCGATATATCTTAAATTGTTCCCCTGACGGAAGTAGGCTATGAACAGTTTGCTGTCAAATACTTGGTGTCTAGCTGGCAGAGCTGGACACTGTCTATATATGAGGAAGTTTAATTTTTCGTATGAAACAGCTCATTTACTCTTTACTCAAGCTCTGCAAATAAAGTCTGTGCCTGTGCCAAGGAGAAGGCCCTTAGAAATACTCAGTCATCCTGTTCCAGCATGAGTTCCTCCCAGCAGTTGATGTACGTGTAGATAGTTTTAAGTACTTAAAAATCAGGGGAAATTGGCAGGTAACTTGGTTAGCTCAGGACCTTTCTTTCAGCCTTGTGCCTTTTAATGTCTCTGCTTCAGAAACTTGTTCCCCAGTAAGTTTGGGTTTTGCCTGTTCAGTCAAAATGGGCTTTGGGGACATAATTTTTTGTAACACATTACAACATTTTGCTGCACACCCCATTGCATATCCGCATGAAGACAACATGTCTTCTTGTGGGAGTCTACCAAATTTCCGCTGATGTCTCTTCCTTCCAGGAAAGCCTGTGGTTGCTGGAGATGCAGAACCAAGTTTTATCTTTTTCCCTATGTGAGTGCTCCAAGGGAGGGCCCTGGGACTGCTTTTGCTTGGTAGATTTGAATGGTATCTAGCACTCTTTAGACAAGGTATGTCCCCCTGCATGTGCCCATGCAAACACCTCTGGTTCTTCCTTCCAGGTTTGTCTCTCTGATTCTCCATTGTCATCAGCAGCATTAGTGCTAATACTGCTCTAAAGCTGGGAGAAGTTGAGGCACCTTCTTATTTTGGGGACAATAACTCTTTCCCAAATGATGCATCTCCTTTAAACTGACTGTCTGCTTCTTCTCATACCAGTGGGAGAAATGTGTGATACCTTACAGCATTGCTCAAATACATGTTATGACAAACATTACAGCCAAAATGATACTCTTTTAGGTTCCACACCACACACATTCAAGGAAATATATTCTCTCTTTGTCACATATCTTGAGAGCTGAATAGATTTTTGAAGAAGTTGGAAGCAGTATTCCAAGATCAGATCATGTACCCTTTTCCTTCTGGAAAGAAGGAAATAAATCCTGAAGGCTGGACATAATGTTGTCTAATGATCATACTTTTTCTTGACAGGTTTATTATCACAATATGGCCTTTTATGAGACTGTTCTCTTCCCTTTATCAGTCTTAACCATTTATAGCAATTACTTTCTCTGGTGTTCTGTAAATTATCTCATGAAATCTGTCTCATACAGGAAAGAGACTGAGTCAGGTGATAATAAGTTTGAAATAATGATGTGTGCAAAGATTTTAAGTTGCAACACAATTCAGAAGGGACGTGGGTGGTAACTGATATTTTTATTTCAGTCTCATCATGAGAATTCAATTGAATCTATTTTGTTTTATTGCTGGTGAGGCTTAATTTAAAAAACAAAACCAAAAAGCGAACAGGGAAATTCTGAAAACCTGCCCAAAGGTGAGATTTCTCTAGTAGGGCTAAAGCCCCAGACAGTGTTTGTGTAAGTATCTGTAGCTTATTGGCTTTCAACAGTAGTCCCTAACTGAGGATCTTGATTGTTCTTGATTATGAAGAAAGACATAAAGAATAATTATGAGAGGGCATTTTGATTTCTGCTACTGCACTCTTACGTGAAATGCATGCCAACACAGAGCAGAGCACAGTGTTCTGACACAGAGGAGCATCTGTATGTAAACGAAATTGAATTTTCAAAGGGCTCCAGTGTTGAATCCCAAATCTTTTCAGCATCTTTGAAAATTCATTGAAAAAATCCATTACAGAGCAATTTATGCTGGGAAGAGGAAACGGAGCATGTCTTCTGCTGAAGCATCACGCTGTGATGAATGGCCAGTAGGTCTGGTGAGCCAGTTGTCCATTCCAGTCCTGTCTTTGTTCCAGTAAATGAGCCAGTGTATATCTGGAAGAATGGGAAGTCGTCCGGAAACTTGATCCAACTGATCTAACAAATAGCTCAGTTGTTGCTCTGATAAAAGCATAGTGACTATTTCAAATGCTTAAATAATGGTGATATTTTTAATTAAACAAGTTATTATAACCTTGTTTAACACTGCCATTACTGTTTGTTGCTGAAATAAGTGGGAAAAAAAAGGAGTATAGATCATGGGCTATATACTAATCTTCCCATTTAAAATATCTCTAACACCAGAATGAGAAGTAGCATGATAGGATGAAAAACATCTTTAACTAAGTCTTTACCTGCAGGTGCCTTGACTGTCAGGTTTAAAGATTGTGTTTAGATTTGGATGGTGTAATAATTGCTGTTATATTAGGCTATTTTAATATGCACCTGTTTAATGCACTAATTTAAATAAGGCTACATTTTAGAGGTGTTAGATTTGGTCCTGTTCCTACAAAAATTAAGAAAAATGGGTTCTCTCTTAATTTTCTCTATTGTTACTAAGGGTGCAGCTGAGATGATGTTCAAAATCCTCCCATAATTAACCCTAATGGACTTAGAGTAGGGGGATTTTCCCATAATCAGTAAAAGCAAAAATATTTGAGTTAAATTCTGCTGTAGTATAACCCCGTGCAATCCCAGTACTACCAGCAAATTACTGTGGCTATACCACTTCATCCTCGAGTGACAGCTGTCAACAGCACAGGCTAAGACAAGAAAACATTGGAGACATTAGAATTCCCCTTGAAATTCTGGAGGGAACTTCTGCTGCACCTTCTGGCTGTCGCTGCCCGAAGGTACACCCTTTCAGCTGAGATTTGCACACTCTTTAGCTGACTTTAGCACACCCTTTGGCTGAGTTTGGCACCCTTTCAGCTGCTGCTGCCGCCAATGGGTCTGCCCTGCCCTGGTCCCTGCTCCCGCATTGCCCTCTGGTGCGAGCGCGCCCGGTGATCGCCCCTGGAAGAGGGGCCATAAAAGTGTCCCGGACACAGCCCACCTTCCCCTGGCTCCTCTGCCTGCTTAGTCAACACAGGAAGCTACAAACTTGGTTTTCTTCTGCTTTTTTGAGCTCTTGCAGCCTGTCAGCAGTAAATATCAGACCAGTTGCTAATAACTTATGTTCTCTCTATGTTTTAATCAGAAGAAGACTGACGTGGGCTCTATTCCTAAGGCAACCGCCCCCAGCACGGCTGTGCCATGCCTGATGCCCACACAGCATCCCGTGGCGCAGAGCTTGTCGTGGCGCTGGGCTCGCCAAGCTGCGCTCCTCTTTGGGAAATCCCCCTGCGTAAGCGGGTCCTTTGGAGCAATAGCAGGACCTTGTCGCTTTCGCTTTTCTAGCTGTACAAGTGCTAACATGGAAAGCTCTGTCCTCATCCAACACGTCTTTGGAGCTGGGAGTAATTCTGCTTCGATGCTTGAACAAGCTGCAGCTCTGACTGGGGAGTTTAAAACTACTTGTGTTTTATCAGGAAGTTTTAGGGTATCTGCTGTGTCTTACAGAGATGTTCTCAGCATCCTCCCCCACGGCCCCTCTCCGGGCATCCCTTGGGAAGCTGCATTCCCCAAATTATCTGAAGTCCTTAGGGATGGGAGAGCTGGCTTCCCTGCCTTCTGTTGGCAGAGAAAATCACCCCAACTTTCCAAAAAGGGAGGGAGGAAACCCTGATTGCTGATACTTCTGGGTTTTGCTCCAATTCTGAAACCCTGGGCAAAGTGCACCATTTCTCCTTGAAAGTGGAAATTCCAGCCCAGAAGAGTTAATAAATCTGTTAATGTGGAAGGGGCCTGATTTCCTCCTTTGCATATCTCCTCTGAAAAGGCCATGAGAGTGTTTCTGTGCTGCTCAACCCTATTAGGGATACAATATACAGCATGTTTTCCCTTGCTGTAACACTGGAGGGAGAAGTCCCTTCCTACACAGATGGTGTGAAAAGTGTGCTAATCCTGTTTTCTCCCTTTTAAGGCATTTACACAGCTTGAAGAAATTCACTTGCATTTCATGAGTGAGCAAAGGCAGGTGGTTGGTTGCTGTCAGTAGGAGTGGCTCCTTACTGGACCAAGCCTGAGAGCTGTATGCCTGAGAGCAGGCATGGCTGATGGACCTGGATGGAGAACCAGCTTGCCACCTGTATTCCAAAACAGGTTGCAGTGAGTTAACTTTCTCATCATCCACTTCAGTTCAGAACAGGAAAACTTTTTTTATCATGGAAACTCATTGCTTCTTGAATGTGTCATGGGATAACCCACAACAGAAACCCCCTCTGCCTTACAGAGAGGCACTTTTTTGATACGTGAAACCTCGGGCAGTTTGTGAGACTGTGGTGTGTGAATGTGAATCTTAATATTTGTAAGTAAGTAGCTTCACACTGGATACACACAGGCCTTTTATTCATCACCCTCTGAAACATCAGTATTTTACAGGCCAAAGCCCCACTCCTCCATGTGTGGAGATCCTTGGCATCCTCAGGGGCTCTCTCTTTCTCTGTGTCATGGCTGCTCTGCCCCATGTGCATGTACAGGTGCTGTGCCCTTACAAGCAGTTGCTGTGTCTGTACCCTGTATGGTGTGTGCTCATGCAAGTGCCCGTGCTAGTGAGTCGGCTGTTCCTGCTGGCAGTGCACCACCCCTGCATACCTGTCACTCATTGTCTGGGACCCCAGCAGGGAGGTAGGGGTACACCAAAGAGTTCAACCGTGGCTTCCTCTGCAGTCAGGGGCAGAGCATCCCACCCTGAGCGCTCTGCAGAATGTGCCCCCCTGGAACTCCAGTGTCCAGCAGTAGTGCAAGGCAGGCACTGCCCTGTAACCTCTTGTGATTCTCTGTCTTTTGCTTCACACCTTTTCATCGTGCTAAAATTGTACAAGTCAGGGGCTGGGCTGTGTGCCATTCCTCCTTTTTTCGTCCTGTTCACACGTACCTCTGAAACTTACCCAGAGCCTGGGTAGGCTCTTTCTTGAGAAAAATAATTCCTGCTCTCTGTCCACTTCTCCTTTACCTGCCAGTGTATTCAGTGTGCTAGATGGCTGCACCACTTACACCTTTCTGGTGTTAAGTCCACATCCTGGACAAATTTTGCCTGTCTTCTGTACATTCAACAGCTGGGAGAAGGGCAGATCCTGACAGAAGGCAACAAAACACCCTCTCCTGTCTTGATTTTGAGTTTATCCCCAGCATTAATAGAAGAAATCTTTTATCTGCATAGAATTTAAACATAACCAGTCCTTGATGATGGCAAACAGCCTGTTGCAAAGCTCTCCATTCCGTAGTGTGTAGGGACAACATGGACTTGGCCTTGCAGTAGCCTGCAGTGCACCGAGAGAGAGAGTTTGGGTGGTCTGGTCCCAGGAGTAGCAACTCAGTGGGTGGGGAAGTGCTGCAGATCATAATTTTGGATGACTTCAGCGCAGCACAGAAAACTAAACTTCACACTGCTGTTCCTTGTCAAAAAACATTTACTGCTTAGCTGAGCCACAGCCGAGCCTCCTCATCGCTGCTCTGTGGAGTTACACGTGGCACCACAGGGTGCAGGGTGTCCTGCTGTCAGAGTACAGGCAGTGCACCAGTGGAGGTGCAAGTGGCTGATGAAGCTGAGCACATCTCCCCGCTGGGCATGTGCTCCCAGCCAAGCAATGACTGTGCTGATGGGCTCTGCTGGAGGGTGTTTAGAGATTTTCCACCACAAGTGCCTGGAAAACTTTGGAAAGCAAAAGAGGTGTGTGGCTCTGCCAGCAAAAACATCTCCTAAAAGGAGAAGATAAATTACTTTTTCTATGTGGTAGGCTCACTTTCCAGAAAGATGAATGCCACCAATAGTGTTGGGAGGAATAATGGAGGCAGACTGTATAAAAAGGTGATTTCTTTCAGCATGAAATTATGCATCTGTTCCGCCTGCCACAGACCTTGCAGCATCAGCCGTCCCTCCCTTGGCTCAGCTTCTTTCTCTCAGCATGAGGCTGCAAGCTGCTGTGCTAAAAATACATATTTTTAACATGGAATAGCTGCTTCTGCAGGAGCACACGTCAAAGGCCCCACAGCACTTCTTGCAAGCTCTGAACCAACCTGCCTGGCCTTCTCTCCTGAGGCTGGAGCATGAGGCCATTGATTAGAAAGGGCTTTGCTGACGTCCCAGGCAAGCTGGGAAACCTTTCCCATCCCTTCGTGGATTTCTCTGAAACTGAATTTGAAAAAGTCTTCCGAGAAGGTTTGTTCACACTCTAGTAAGCATTAGCCAGAATAATACCATTTGTTCTGTGACATTTTCCTACACATTTCTCGCTAGTCCAGGGTTATTCTTTCAAGACCTGTTGGGTACATGTGGTAGCTGCATTGTTTAATCCCTGTGAATATCTCTGTATGCTTTTGTGTTTGGCCCGAGAGCTGATAAAGTCTGATCAGATGCTTCTTACCAAAAAAAAGCTGTCATTCACTAAAAAAGTTCTTCTATCAATTCACTAGAAAAGTTCTTCTATCAATCATCAAATGAAAAGATAAAAATCATAACAAATTGGAGTGGGGTAACACTGGAATCAAAGACTGATAAGGCTGGATAAGACTGGTGGGGACCTCTAGAGATCATCTAGTCCAACCTCCTGCTCAAACCAGGTCAGCTAGAGCAGGCTGCCCAGGAACCCAGAACTGGACAGAGTACTCCTGGTGTACCTCACCATTGGTGACCTTGCCAGTGCTGAGGAGAGGGGATGGACCATCTCCTCTGATCTGCTGGCAAACTTTGTGTCATGCAGCCCATGACACCACTGGTCTTCTTTGCCAAAGTTACCCAGACCTTATTATTGCCTTTCCTGAAGGAGGAGAAATATTTTCTTTCTTCCAGTCTTCAGGAATCTCTTCTGATTGCCAAGATTACAGAGTGACCTCACAATGACATTGGCCGGCCACTCAGCACTGCTGAGTGCATCCCACGAGGTCCAATGGGACCGCATATGTCCAATTTGTCTAAATGTTCCCTAACATGACACTTCCACTGAAGGTATGCCTCTCTTACTCCAGATTTCCTTCCTGATCTCAAGGTAGTCCATAGCATACTATAGTAGGTATGCAATTTTCTAGTAATTCTCTACAATGCTCACAACATGTTGGATTTTTCCCCCATTCAGTTCTATAGTATTCTCCAGGAAAAAAAAAAAACCCTCAACAGCATATTTTCATGTAATTACAACCTCTACCTTCCTTCCCTCTCTTTTCCTCCCACTCACCTCCAGAACCTTATTTCTAAATCATCCTCATCCCTCAGTGCCTATGGAGGTGCATGGGCGGTGCAAAATGTCCTTGGACTCACATTTCTTGCTCTGAGGGGCACAAGAGTTGCACATTTAAACCCTTGTAGTGCATGCTTGAAAATTTCAGCTTCATTTTGCAGAGGAGGTGAGCTCTGGTGAAGGTTTTCCATTAACCTCATCCCATCCCCAGTGCTGTCATCATCAAATCCCCAGCAAGGGGTACCGTTGCTGCATCTTCACAGTGAAAAGGTGAACAGACTCTGTTCAAACATACAAATTTAACTTGCTACCCAGGGTGTGCTTTAGAATACTGCAGAATTTTCCTGAAAGATTAATGATGTTAAAATGTGCTAATGGCAGGCAAGAGCAGCTTTTAGCTGTATGTCAGTCAGAGGTGGCACAGGCTGCAGGACGGCTCCCTGTGCTGCTCCCAGCTAGGGCTGGGGACCCTTGCCTTGGCTGCCCTATGCTTGGGATAGCACGGCATGGCACAGGAGCCCACCTGCCCCACCCCTGTGAGCCCAGCATGAATTAATTGTGCTCTTGACAAGCCTTGGACAGGCTTGGGGAAGTGTTCCCAGTGGTTGCTGCCAAGCATGCCGGTCCTCACGCTTCCACAGAGCAGGCGTATTCTGAAATGACAGGTTTTTTTCCAAAGTGCTCGTCTGTCTTTTATATTTGCCTCCTCAAGCAGAAGAACACTTTCTGCATTAATACACCACTGTAACCTTTTCAGAAATATTGGCCTGGCCTTTCCCTGTCCATCTGCAGAGCTCCCCAGCTGGACAGTGGAAAGGATGAGCCCCCCTCTCCATTTCCTTCTATATGTGCCTGTGTCACCCCAGCAACCCGCCCCAGGCTGCTCCCCATTTTCCTCTCTGGTCTGGATGCCAAAACCTGCCTCTTTGGCCCATGCTGACACTTTTTTCCTTCTCAGCTCTTTCAGTTAGACTGGATCCTTCTGTAGCTTCAGCCGTGGCCTGATGGTTAGATTTTGGACACTGCTAGCTAAAAAAGTCTACTATCCAAGAAAACATTACTCATGCTGCAGGACAAAAGAGGGAGAAAAAATGTGGCAACTTAGACTCCCACCCTGGGAGACCTGTTGACAGTGAGTGTGGAGAGCCAGGCTTCATCTCCAGCTTGTTCCTACACACCCAGATCATGTTTGCAAGCCCAGAGCAGGTCGCATTCCTCATAAACCAGAGATCGAAAGCCAAATATGCAGTCAATATGATGGGCACATCAAACCCTAAACAGAGAGAAGTGAGGGTCTCTGATATCAAGTCCATGCCCCTGACAGTTTTAGATTCTTCTGAAAATATTTCAATTAAATTCCATGTTCTGGAGCATATAGTTTTAACTTGGAGAGGGGGAAAGTCCTACTTACATGCTTGGTTAGAAAATGTGATGTGTCCCATGAAATACTTACTTTTTTGGCATGTAACAGAAAATTAATTATCTGATGTCATTCTCCATTAATCTGCCTATGACCAGTGAGTGATTTCTACACAATCTAATGGGTTATTCCCACTGCCAAGGCCCACCCTGCTGTATTCCTGTCCAGTGGGGCACCAGAACTGTTGTGGAGGACACTGATGGGGCAGAAACCAAACTATGCAAGGGCCTGCTACTGAAGGCCCACCATGACAAGCCAGGCTGCTCTGTGGCACTGCTTCCAGAGGGATGGACTGGACACAGCCGCTGTTTTGCCTCTGACGTGACAACAGGGAAGCACTGCAGCAATCGCTTGTGCTCTGAGGTTGATCACATCTGACTTTCTGCAATCACACTCACTGGATAGAGATGATTAGAGTAAATTCTGGTGCTCTTTGGCTCTCTGCAGTGTCAGGATGCTGATGAGCAGTGACAGTTGCACGACTGCCGTCCTTTTCCATGGTGGATATTGGAGATGGAAGGGTAGAGACATGGTGGTACGTGCTGCTTCTTGCAGCCCTGTTCTGTGAGGCTTTTGCCCCTGAACATCCTCACTGCCATAGAGGAGAAATAAGAATTGCAGTGGAAGATGCCTGAACAAGCAGAATGTTTGTATGGATCCACAGACACATATATGAATATATTTATCTGTATTTCTCCAAGAAGATGTGACAGATTTGTCATTTGCTTTGGGGAGGGTAAGAAAGATCAGAGTGGACACCTTGCCTGGCTGCACCAGGGCCCAGGCAATACTGTGTTTTCTCTGTGATGCACTCTCTCTTCAGACCTATGTCACCCTCAAATGCCACCAGAACCAAACTGCCCTCTGGTATCTTGCATTCTCCCAGGTCTGTCCTGCCAGATCTTCTAGCTGTGCAATCCTTTCACTTAGCTAATGATGCAGCACAAACCATGATCACACCCATAACCATACACCATTCATCTGGAGCCCAGTGGGAAATAATCACCACTCAGAAATGCAATAAAATTATAGCAGCCTGCAAACAGTTGTGAAATCAAAGAGTCTGCATGTGTTTGAACAGTTTGAGAAGGACATTGTGGGCAGGCTGTGTGCCTGTGTGGGTTCCTGCTACTGGAATGTTGCCTGGAGACCAGCAGATGCTGCTGCACAGTGAACAGAGGCACCCCAGCAGTGCTGTGAACTGGTGGTATTGGGGCTGAGGTAACACACCACAGGTGATGCCAATGCTGACAGCAGAAAGGCAGTTTCCCCACCTCTTTGGGTTTTGTTTACAGAATATTAGTCAGCAAGAGCCATGTTTACATGGCCAGCAGGAAAGTTGTTGTATTCCAGGCTTCAAAAAAAAGATGCCATTTTCCTGTCTTCAAGGCCACTGAGCTGTATAGCTACTGTGTTCACAGGACACTCTCCTCTTCAGAGGAGAGAGCTGTTAGTGTAATAGCCTCTCATCTAGCATCAGTGTCATATGGGACACTAAGCAGCAAAAGGACAGTGGGACACTGAAGTGAAGTATAATACATTTTGCTTTGAAGTTTCAATGGTTGGTTGCAGAGCAAATTTTAATATAAAGTCCAGCATGTCCAGATTTGGCAGTGGAAACTGTCCAGTGGAGTTTTAGCTGTTTTACATATTTAAGAACAGATGTGAAGCTGAAGTTCTGTTATTCCTGGGCATTTCTTGGCTATTCTTTGCCATGAGACATTTCATATGTTTTATACGTCAATGCACTTCCCCTCCCATTGCTACAGTCCTGAAGCATTTACATTATAACTTCATTTTGCACAAGTGGCAAAAGAAAATATGTTATCACCTCTCATGTGCAAAGTTATTATCCCAAAGGCTATTCTGGGCTCTCTCTTGGTCTTTGTCATGCATGAGGTGGAAGCTTTGTGCTGAACTTTTTTTATTCCAGAAGAGATCGTGTGTAATCCCACTGTCCACTTCAACTGTGCCAATGCAACTATTTTTGAGGGCTGTAGCATAAACTGTAGCAATGGCATGATTTGGGTTAAGAAGCAGCAAACCACAGGGGGAAAGCTGTATCTGTTTAATATATGTTCAAGCAGAGCAAGTAGTTTAATTTTCTTACACATTTTCAGAAGTGAGGTAATTGCCTATTGGCAAGTGAGACAAGACACTGGACTATTTTGGCCAGTAGCTGTGAAGCCCTGGGCACAGAGGTTCCATTCTGGAGGCTACTGGACCCCCAGGAACATCTTGGGATGGGGTCAGGTCTGCTGGTGTGGTAATGAACTAATGGGCACTCTGGGACCTTCATGTCAGTCAGCAAGGGATGGGTTGAAGGTCACCAGTTCCAGGAAACCCTCCAGTAACACAGTCTTGGGAAATGTGTCACCCCCAGTGTAGTAAAATACAAAACAAAGACATGCAAATAAATGCCTCTAAGGAACAGGGGCATTATGGGGTGTCATGGTTCCTTTTTGCTTCTTCCAGTGTGCTCCATTCATAGCCTGGGACCCCGGGCTATATCCTCCACTCAGCTCCTTTCTTGTGTATCACCGAGGGGATCTGTGCCTGGCTATGCCATCAGCCACTGCCACAGCAGTGCCTTTATATTGCCTCTTTCTTTCCCCTGATCTAAGCTTCTCTTCAAATGTTGCTAGCTACATGATCCCACTGTCATGAAAAAAACCAACAAAAAAATACATTTTCTAGCAGCCAGGAAGCTGGCATATTTCTAGTTATAACAAAAAAGTGGCCTTAAACTGTTTTGTACACATGACTTCCTTTATTTAGTCCAAAAAATGTGACTATTCCAAAGCTGATTTATGTTTCTAACTGAAGCCCAGAATCTTAATCTCTCTTACTGTTTCTCCTCGCTGAACTGTGCTTGGCTGTGTGCGGAGCAAGGAATTAGGGTTAGAGGTGGAAGTCAGAAGGAAGAAGGATCAATTGTTCCTATTGCAAAAGTAAACAACAGTAAGTACTTAATTGTTACTGTATTTTCTACTCAGGTGGATTTTTCAGACTGTTCCTAAGAGCCCTTAGTGTATGCACTGACTGAAACCAAATCAATCCACATCCTCCTCCCCTCTTCAGGTGCTTATTTTTCTTGTCATCGGTCCAGGATGAGGACAAGCTCTTCCAGTGATTCAGGCCTCTGCACAGGAGAGGACAGCAAGAATCACACTTCTCAGTGGATCAAACTGGTGATATCCAGCCCCAAATTGGGACAGGTCTGAAGAAATGTCTGGAAATCCTTCTGGGTCACCTGCTGAGTGCAGCAGGGCAATACAACAGCATGATCAGCCCCAAAAGCCAAGTGCTGCCTTCACGGCAACATCAAGGGACCACAGCACTGGGCTCTGACTACCTGATAGCCATTGGATGCTTCAAGAGCAAAATAAGCTAAGGTGAAAACCAGCCCTTTGATGAACACAGGAGCTCCTGATGCCTTGTTTCCAATGGGTTTGTATACTGTGTTTGCCATGGGAAAGTATGGTCTCCTATTCTGTAATTACCAAAACAGAGATGCTTCACCCAAAGCAAAGAAAAAGAGGGTTTTCCAAGAGCTCACTCCATTTTCAGCATCAGCCATGCTCCATATGCACTGGTCATGATGCTACCCATGGGGATGTCTGGATGGAGGCAAAACTTACAGCTTTGCACCACACATCAGAGTGCAATGCTCTCATTGTCTGCAGCAGCTGAACATCCTGGAAAGCATCACCCATTTTGGAACAAGTCCTCATCCCAAATAAAGTCACAGGCTAGCCTCCTAGCTGCCCACACATTTACCTCTCTTTCTGTCACCCCCAGGCTGTCCAGGAGTTTCCCCTCCAGTGGGATTTTTTACTGCTCCCTCATTGCCCTTCTGGAAATGTAGTATTTATTTTAGCCCTAGTACGTGTCTTTCAGGAACAAATATTCAAGTAACCAAAGGCCAAACTGGATTCTGCTTCAATGTGATTTTCAGAAGACTGACTGCCTTCAGCAGGAATGAGCTGCTGTTGCCCACACCAGCCATTGTCTTCATCCCCTCCTGAAGGTGCTGAAGGGTGCAGTTCCCCACAAAGACAAGGCTATTGGGTGCTCTGGGACTGAACTGGACTGTCATGGTACTGAATGATATCCCTGCACTTGAAAATGCCTTGTGGATAGTGAGATGGAGAAGGACTGGATGAGTTTCTAGAGACTGGCTCTGGAAAGACTGACTTGGTGATTTGGACTGTTAATTTTTGGTCTGTATTTTTCTGAGTCACTGAAGGACTACAGTGTCCCTATATGGGATGCAGTGGGCATTGCATAAACCCAAGCTGCTACACTGCAGGTTAACTGTGAACAGAGCAGAGATGAAGAAAGGAATTTAGCGTGGGCAAGAGGCACACCCTCTATTTTGGCAAGAAACAGTTCAAATTCCTACTCTGATTTACACTAGTTTATAGAAAAGGCTGTACTGAGTTCTTCAAGCATGTGGTAGTGCTTAACTGTATAAAACTTGGAATAAGCTTCAAGTACTGCATGTGGGGAGATCAAAGCTATTAAACTATATATTTTGTATAGGGAATATCTATGATGAAGAAATAAATTCATCTCAGCAATAGCCAAAGGGGCGAACTCTTTCTGAAAACAAAGGCTGGCGTGATGACATCCTTCTGTTTACTTGTTTTGCAGGGAGATTGATTATTAGAGCTCCCATTTTAACATAAACTTTGCAAAGGCTTGTGTACTTTGCACGAAGGGGCTCGTGCTCTTGAGGCCAAGGCCAAGGCCAAGGCATGCGGCAGCTGACAGAACTGGGTTCTCTGGACTCACAGCGCCGGGGAGGCAACTTTACCTACCTGGCCAGGGAAGGGATGGGGACTGCATCTTTCTTCTCAGAGTTACATGGAAAATACTTTCCTTCTGGTGTAGCTGTGCTGATAGAACTGCCTCTGGCCAGATGAAGAGGTAGTAAAAAACCTTTGCTTGGCTTTTTTTTTTAAAAAAAAATCTAATGACCAGTTGCCCAGTCCCAGGTCAAGAGGAACCAAAGATGAACTGCCATGCCTGTACTAGGGAGCCTGGGGAAGAGCTGGGTCCTTCTGCAACTCTTGGCACTGCTGCTGACCTTCCAGCCATTGCCATGGGGGGTTCTTCACCACTGAGGCTGGCAGCCATTCCCTCCACCATCCTCTTCTGAGATCTCCCTTCTCCCTCTCTCTGCTTGCTCTCCCTCACCTTGTGCAGTTCAGCTTTCATGTTCTGGTTATTTATCCAAAGCCTGTTCTCCAGGGCTGCCCCACGTGGCTATTTTAGTCATTTCCTCCAGCAAGTTCCTGCAATTGTTGGGCTGGCATTGTGTGAGTCACCCACCATGCTTCCTCCCACGCTCCCTCCCTGATGGGAAAAGCCTCCTCCTGCTAGTTTTCCTTTGTTAATCAAAGCATCCTGAAGCAATTCCACCTTTAACAGCATGGAGGCCATGCTTGACTATGGCAACCTGATGCTTTGCAGGTGCCTGCATTGTTGACCAGAGTGGAGGACACCATCAGAGCAGAGGACATCACTGAGCTGCCTGTTGAGTGGTGCAGGCAGGGGAAACCAACTGGGCTGACCTACCCCTTCCTTTTATTCCTGCAGGTCCATGTGGTCACTTGGTCCCTAGGGCTTTTGTCTGGGAGTGAAGCCAGATTTCAACCAGAGAGGAACCCAGACCTATGGCTTTGCTCCTGCTCTTTGAGTGCAACCCCAAGCCTGCCTAAGTGCCCAACTGGAGTGACCTTCCTCTTGACCTTTCCTGTGTGGAGGACACCTGCACGTTGCATTCAGCATCTGCTAGCCCCAGCACCCAGAAAAAAAAGAGCCAGACAAGCCTGTTTGCTTTAGTAGAGAAAAGGCAGAACAATGTGGCTCAAAGCCACAAGTCTCTGTAAGCAGAGCCCTTTTGGTGACTGTCACCGTGTTGTGATGGAGAGCAGGGCTGGCAGGAGCCATCCCAACACATCCTAGCACATCCTGGGTGTGCACAGGGCAGCAAGAGGCTGCACTGTGCATCTGCACACCACATAGCCTGGGAAATAGCAGCTCACACCTGGCCAGGCATGGTGATCAGCTCCCCCACAAATGAACTGCTAGCATGTACGCATTGGAAGTATCAAAATATGTGCAGGGCAGGTGTATAAATACATGAAATAAACAGCCCAGCACATTTCATTATGTTCTGTCACATTTCTTTTTGCCTGTTTGTTTTGCTTTGGGCTTTTTGATGTTGTCATCCAAAACAAAAATGCATTTGTCACCCCTAAGCACCAAACTGGTATGGGATCAACACTTCTGTCCCCCTAAGAGTGGCAAACATTGGCAAGTTTGAGTCTAGCAGTTCCTTCCTTTTATTTGATGGAGACATAATGTGCTGTGCTGGACAGACTAATCCTCAGGGATGCCCCTTGCACACTAGACATGCTCCCATTCAAAGAAGTCTAGCATTATGTTTATGGGAATGTTGCCTCTGGCCACTGGTCCCTACTGGAGGTACCCAAGGATGCACTAACCCCAATGTTTCTATCTTGCACTGAGTGTGAGATGCAGAAACATGGAATCCTTTGGAGTAAGTCTGTGTGTGCCCATGGGTGGGTGCTGAGCAGACAGCCCCAAAACAGCCAAGCAGGAGAAGGCACAGACAGCTCCCCTGACTTTCTGAAGGTGTCCCTGAAAGACTAGGGACCTTATGTGAGCTTTACACAGCTCCTCCTTTATACAGAAGTAAATCCAGCATTTCTCCCCCATTAGTAGGTGGGGACATTGGCTCAGCTGATGTTATTTCTACTGCTTGTTAGGTTTGCTCTTCAATAACCAGTGACACATTTCCCATTGGGAAAATACTAAAACTGTCATCCAACTGTAGGGGATAATTATAATTTCTGCTGGAGCAACTCTGATGTTTCTTACCAGAACCAGTGGTATGCGTGCAAAACTGCACTTAGGAGGGAGCAGATTGTGAAAAGGTCTCCTGAGAGCACTGGGAGAGGAGGAAGGCTGGACTGCCACCACCAGAAACATCTGCCAGCTCTGTGTCTGGACACCATAGTCCTGGACATTGCCAGTTGAGGCTTTTCTAGCACACAGAGACATATCAGAAGGTGGGAAGAAGAGGAAAGGACTGTAGAAAGAAAGTTCTAAAAAAATTGCCTGTGAACAAAATCCTATGACTTCTCTTCCTGGCTTTACTCCAGATGGGCTGATCCAGTAGTGATGCAGGAGGAAGGTGCAAGTCAGTGCCATCTGGAGGGATGCCATAGGCCATGGCCTGGGCTTCAGCATCTCACAGAACAGGATCATGGAGAACAACTGGTTTAGGTATGGGTTCTCTTCAGTGTAAGTGTAAGAGGCCAAATTTCCTCTCCTAAACACTTTGTCATTGCCCCACGAGGAACACAGAGCTATCCTGCACATGTGAAAAGGCAGGCAGCACATCCAATTACTCTATTCATATCCGGAGACATTATTCATTCTCCCTCCACCAGACAGCTGCAAGGAAGCTGTTGGCTCTGAGCCTGGTGCAACAGTGCAGCAACACAGAGGTAATACACCCAGACCTTTCCTTCCTTTGTCATTTCTCAGAGCATCTGGGATCTTACTTCCTAAAAAAACAACCCAAAATCTGAAAACTACCTGAACCTTATCAAAATCAGGAGACTGAGAAAGCACTATCTCACACCTGTTTGGGGTTGTGCCACACCTGTGGGCTATCCCACTTTTTAAGTTGTTTCTCTAAAGCCTGCTGGAATGGTCATTGCTGGAACAGGCTCCTGTGAGGCCCCAGAGACAAACTTCTGAATCTGGTGCCACCCAGATTCAGCTAATCTCTGCTGAATTTCTCTCTGCTCTCTTTCAGTAGGGCTGTCACTAGTGCAAGAGCATTATGGACTTTGCTTCCTTCTGAATTTAGTAGGCTTGGAAACCTTGAAACCCTGGGGTTTGAGGTGAAGAGGTTGGCAAGCTGGAGAATGTTTGTTTTACTCCCAGTCCTGCTTCCTCTGATACTTGAAACAGCATACATACAGAGACAGTGGAGGATTCATTCTCTTTTTATTCCATATGCCCACAACCTCATATCCTTGTCTTCCCCTGGGCTATGGAGAACAGGATCCCTGGAAGTCTTTTTTTTATTGCAGAGATGAGCTTCTCCAGTGCAGCTAACTGTTACCACGAGTTAAAGACCAAAATATCCAAGAATCTGAGAAGTCATATCCCAGGCCTGCCTCACTCAAAGCTCTAATTTTGGCCTGGTCTGCACCTGCTACCCAGGTCAGTAGAGCAGGTGTCTTAACTACTCAGGTAGTCACAATAACTGTAAGACCAGAGCATCTTGCAGTGCTGAAAGTGGTTCTCACATGAGCTCCCTTCTACAGACATGAGTGGAAAAATTGTAAGGGCAAGTGACTTGCTGAGTTCAAAAGAGTGCTTGCAGTAAATTGGTGTCTCCTGAGGTGATTGTCATCAAAGACACTGCAAGACCTCAGCAGGTCTGCACCTGCTAGGACCAGATGCTCAGGGGTGACTTAGACCCCCTACAACCTCTGTGCATTTTGAAATGTGTGTGCCTGCTCTGCTTTAAAGTCAACCGTTTGAGCTTTAAGATTTTCTGGCATTGGCACAGGGATGCTCAACCTGACCTAATTTTACTGATTTTCCTCATTTACAACCTCCATGGTTCGCTGACTATCAGATTGCTGGGTTTCTCATTAGTGGTTAGAAAGTATTTTTATGCTCTTGTTCACTCAGCACAGAACATAAAGCAAAATCGTTCAGGTTATTCTTCTCCATTGGTCAGGGCTGCAGTCCATGAAGAAGCAGAATCCTGCTGCAAAATCAATCCTTTTCCCTAAGAAAGATGCAACCGAGAAAACTGGAACAGACCTACACTATTCATATATAAAATTCTCCCTATGTTGATATCTTATTTTTTGTATAAACTAGTCAAACTTAGGACTTCTTTAGTCAGGCAAGTTCTCTAAACACATAGCCCTGAACTGCTGTTTCATCTCTCATTGCACTTTTGGGCAGTGGAGCTGCCTCTCACTGGTGGCCAGTGGAGCTCGTATTGATGTGTGTGATAGCACAGGGGCTCTGGGGTCTTCTTCCATCACCCCACCCTCACATCAGTTGTGGCAGTGCTTTCCAGGCCCTTTGGCAGTGGCACAAGTGAGGCTGTGCAATGTGGAGGAAGCAGGCAGCGTGTGACTTGCTATTTCTTAATGGAGAAGAAGAGGAAAAGGAAAGAGACAAGAAGAAGAAGAAAAAGAGAAACGAAAAGAGAAAGGGAAGGAAAAAAGAAAAGAGAAAGAGAGAGAAAGAGAAAGAGAGAAAGAGGCAACTATTAATTAAGCCTAGGATTTCACAGATACCTTCTCAGAGGCTTTTGGTGAAGATCAAGTGTAATATAACATTAAATATTTAGTGTGTCCTCTCAAAAGGGATTTGATCTTTACATATGAAAAAGGGATAAGACTCAAAGATTAAACAGATCTTTTTAATATCCAGTTTCAGTACTCAAAATAACAATGCAGGCTGAAGTGACTGAAGAATTTGCATGTGGGGGGATTAGGCACAGTGATTAGACATTAGGGACAGAGCACAGGTTTGGGAAAGCTGTGCCACATTGAAGATGTCACTGAGGGAGACACAGAGATGCCTGAGAGGAGAAACAGTGACAGCCAAAAGGCAAGGAGCAGGAAAAAAGTGACCATATACATGAGGAAGGGCTGTGTAGCATTCAGGTGTGGTGGCCTCATAGTTTCTCAGTTGGCCATCAAGCAAACAACTCATTTTACAACAGTACTGTGGTATCTCTATACAGTGAAGCTCAGGAGTCTTCCCAAAGGACTCTGAGGAATCCCTCCTGTCAGACACTGGATCACAACTACCCCTTCTGCCCCAGACAGTGCACTCAATCAGAAGACATCATGCCATAGGTATGTATATTTACATACACACCTGCATGTGTATTAAAAAAATAAATTAGTGAAATGTGTTTCTAAAGCAGACAAAAAATATTTCAAAAGGCAGAATCATAGAATAGTTTGGGTAGGAAGGGACTTTTAAAGGCCAACTAGTTGTACCCCCCTGCAATTAGTAGGGACAACTTCAGCTAGATCAGGTTTCTCAGAGCCTTGTCCAACCTGTCAAGATGCCCCTACTCTTGAATGTTTCCAGGGTAGGGGCATCTACTAGCCCCCTGGCAACCTGTTCCAGTGTTTCACCACCCTCATCATAAAAAATTTCTTCCCTAGTTCTAGTCTCAATCTACTCACTTTTAGTTTAAAACCATTGCCCCTTGTCCTATCACAGCAGGCCCTGCTGAAACATCTGTCCCCATCTTTCCTGTAGACCCCCTTCAAGCACTGAAAGGCCACAACAAGATCTCCTTGGAGCCTTCCCTTCTCCAGGCTGAACAACCCCAGCTCTTTAAGTCTTTCTGTACAGGAAAGGTGTTCCATCCCTGTGGAAGAAGAAAGAAAAAATCACAACATGCACAGATTGATGAAATCAAGGGTTAAAAGAGAGGGATGACCCTGCTGCCACAAACCCTTATCCTTTTGTGCTTTTAAGCAGGGAAATTGTGAGATGAAGACAGCTTACGTTAGACCCAGCAGTTTGTTTCTCTAAATACCTCTAGGAGAGCTTAACTAACATGGTGTGGCAGTGGCACAAGGCACAACATAGAGCCCTGCCTTGGTAGAGACCAACCAAACATGGCCAGAGCTATGGGAAGGCTGCTCCTCACTGCTGTCCTGGCTCAAGTTCCTTTTTCACTTCCATTTTTTTCTAAACATTGCTTTTATAGTGTTTGGCCTGGGAAAAAAAAATTAAAAAAAAAAAAAAGCTTGTCTGACCTTCTGTGGAGTTGATTTCAGCCTTTTTTCCAAGTACAGCTCTGTGCCATTTTCATGTCTGAATGAGCAATAACTACCTACATGGGAAAGAGGTGGGGGCGGCTCAGTCAAGAAAATAAGCATACCCCAATCTTTCCACAACATCCCAGTTTCAATTGTGTCCCTTTTTGTTCTGTGGAGCAAAACCCCGAATTATTTCAGTCATTTCCCTTTCAAAATAATTGCTTTCCTGATGCAGCCTTAGACAGCCCAAGCAAAGAAGTATTCTTTTTTTCTAGCAGGCCTGGTAAAGGAGCAACAGAGACTGCAAATGGAGTCCTGGTAAGCTCAGTATTATTAATGCCCATCAGATCCAGTTCTCATCACTCTAGTGTGGCAACTTGCAAATCTTAAAATGTACAAAAGCTGGTGAAACCTGTCTTCGGTTTGCCATTTAGATTTGCCAAATACAGAATCAGAAGACACTGTTAATACACAGTCTGACTTCCCAGGCAGCTCAAGCCAGAGGTTCCCTAAATTAATTTGCCTTTAAACTAGAATATTTCTCTTTAAAAATGCACCGTAGGAAAATTTCTGAGGTTTGAAAATCCACCCCAGCCTATGCTAAACCCACGTTTGGTTAATGTCATTCCTAAAACACCTTCCCTTTGATCTAAAAGCCCTATGCTCTGACATCCAGCTCCAGATTTTGCTGCACTTTGTGGTCCACATTGATGAGCTCCCTGATAACACTTTTATTCTCTTTAGCATCACTTGCAGTGGGGTTTGCATTGCCTTCCTTTGGATAACTGCAGTGAGCATGTTTCCAGTAGAGCAAGTCACCACACAGGCTCTCTATACTCAGTTGAGGGAAACAGGTACATTGAGGATATATCTTTGTCACTTGTTTTAGACTTCTCCTTTAGCAGAAGGAGAATTGCACCCTAAAAGTGCACATTTCTCTCCACTGACTTCAAAGGGAGTCTAAAAGATAAGTTTAAATGTATCTGTGCTTAGTCAGATGAGAACCACCCAAACAGTCAGTGATCCCAGCCCTCAGAACTCATCTCTGACAAACTCCAAAACCATTCGGAGTGCCTCAAACACTGTTTGACAAAGCACAGTTATCACTCCTTCCAGATACGCCCATCATACTTCCTCAATCCTTTAGTTTCCCAAACCCTTCCTGCAGTGGCTGCTACTATTATTCATAAGATTCCACTACTTCCCACTAACCCAGCATTCCAAGCTAGAGAGTAAGCTCCTTACACATGACAAGGGTGTGTCAGTGTCATCTTTTGGTGGTTTACTTTTGCTGTGTTGCCTGTGTCTGTGGAGAGCTTCAGAGTCCATTTAGCAGCTCCATATTGCAATGAGGCTGACACCTTGTAACACGGCCTGCTCACAGGGCATGGCATGTCTCTTCTTCTTTTGCAAGACAGCTCTGCTGTGCTACCCCTACCACCTCATCCAAAACACCAGGATACGCTGAAGATATGAAATAAAAATGGAGATGTTGTTAACTGAAGACCAGAATGGAGTTTCCTCATCTGTCACAGAGAGACTCATTAAGGGAAAGCTGCCTTGCTTTGGCTGGGTGAGCCATGAGGAGAGATTAACTGCTGTGAAAGATGGTTTCTGCAAGAAAATGCCACCGTCCTGTCAGCAGAGCTGGTGCACATCTGGCTCCCTCCATGCCCCATGGTAGAAGCAGGTGGTTCTGCAGCTACAGTGACACCAGTGATGGCTCTGGCCACTACTGCTACCCCAAGGACAGGCACTGGAGCTGCTGGGCAGCGGTGGTGCATCCCTCCCTGGTTTTCCTGGACTGCCATTTCCCCATAACACTATATTCTGGATCTTCTTTTTGGAGAGGTTTTTTCCTGGACATCTTCACCTACACCATTTATGTGTACTTTCACCTCATTGAAAAATGCCTGTTCTCTCCTCAGCCTTTGTAGAAGACACTCTCGACAAGAAGCAAGCAAACAGACTGACTGAGACCAAAACAAGTGGGGTCTATTTCCCTTTCCCTCATCAGCTCTTGGGACTATTTACTGCTTCTACAAATTCAGAGGAATCTTTGCTCTCTGTGAGGCTATGTCTAGGTCTCTGCTGGGCTCCCAAAGTGCCTCCTGGCATTCCCCTGGCAGCCAATGGGAGGAAGACAAGTTCTCTTCTTTCCCAAGCAGGAGAACTTGTCTACACCTTAGCCCATTCTGCAGGCAAACATCCAGTCCCTAAATGAAGGGCTGGAATTGCCACCACTGCAAAGCAGTGGAGAAACATGCAGAACAGAAGGGAGCACAAAAAAAAGACCATATATGCTCTGTAAGTGGATGGTTTGCATGTTTGGAACAATCACCTGGAGAGATTGCTGACACACCACCTACCCAGGCAGCTTTAAGTGTTTCAGACCAAACAGCACATATTCAGCACAGAGACAATTGCCTTCCCATCCTGGAAAATCAGCCCTGTCCTCTTCAGCCCTATCCCTCCACATCCTGCCTCCTCCTGCCCCTTCCATACCTGCAGCCTCAGCCCTGAACCATCCAAAGTTAATCTCCACTCTTGATAGTCAGAAAACCTTTCCCTGAAGCCTATTAGGCTTTCCCAGTTAAATACATAAATTTAAATACAGACACACTGTCAGTTGGGCTCATTTTAGCTACTTGAGCTGGAGGTAAAGTGAGACCTGATGAAAGACTGAGGATGAACAGCTGGGTACAAAAGTGCCCCCTTCACCAGCACCACGGGGTGAGATCAGATTGGCATTGTCAGCTTCTGCCCTATTAGCTACTTGGTCTTAGCATTCACACCTGGGGAAAGGGGGGCTTGGCTGAGCCTGACCCACAGCCAGCTCATGCTCTGCAGCCCAGCAGGACACTGGATGAAAGCACCTGCTGTACCAAGGACATTGTCTGGGCTGGCCCACCAGCCCCAGGCCCACAGCACTGCTGGGGGGACATGGCATGCATAGCTCTGCTGTCTTGTCTCATGTTCACTTGGGCAAGGAGAAACTTCAACCTGTTTGCATATTCATATTGCTCCAAAAGTAGTAGTGGATTATGCTACTATAAGACAATATTACCATCACAAAACTGCTGATTTTTTTTTAATTCCTGGCCTGATTTTGACAGAGATCCACATGTTCAAATTTAACTTTTCTGCCATTAATTTTACTACCAATTCATCCCATACTGATTTTCCCTCTGTGCTGTGTCTTAGCTTTTGCTTCTACATAGTTCATCAATAGAAGAGCATTTCCTTAAGTAAACAAAACCTTCATTGTCTGCAATTACTGATTGCTATATTTTTCCCGATATTATTCATCACTGATCCACACAAAAATGGGTTGTTTTATTTTTAAAAAACTGTCTATTGAGGTAATGCTAAAATGAAACCAAACAATCTACTGATTAAAACTCTTGAAGGCAATAAGGATTTCCAACCAGTGATGCTTCTTTCCTTGCTAAGAAAATCTCCATCAGTGCTGTTGAACACAAGTCTGGGAAAATGCATTCCTCCAGGCACTTCAAAATAGAGACTGGTAGGTTTGAGCCTTTGGTCTTCTGTAGTGTGTTAATTAGCATTGATCCTGAAATATAAAGCTGTCCTTACAAAGGATAATACATGCTAACTAAATTGCATTGTTATGCACAATTATGTATGTCTTTCTCAAAGGTGAACCTTACAGCTTAATTTATATTTGTATAAAGACATCATAACTTCTTGAATAACTGGTGAGAATATTAATAATGAGACTGTTACTATAAGACAATCCATTTAAAAAAGTGCATCTTTGCCCTGATCATCGTGCAGAGCATAAACATGCTCATTGCAGGCACTGAGACACTGAGACAAGGCAGAGGGTTTGAGTGAGTAAAGAGTGGCACAGACAGGAAAGGATGGGTCAAGTGAATTATAAGCAAACCTCAAATAACAATATGGGTAATGTTCCTTTGCAAGAAGTGTGTCTGCCTGTCTCTAAGACAGAGTCCACAGAGGTGAAGGAAATGCTCCTTCATATTTCTATTGTACTGCATATATTGAAGGGCCATTCAAATCCATCCTGATTGTTAAAGGCATTTTCTTTTCAGATAACCCAAGCTAATATAATGCAGCAGCCTTAGGCTAAATCCAAGCCGAGAGCACAGTCAGGTCAGTTATGTTACTTCAGTTTGTGATTGTCCTCGTAAGTCCTTCATAAAATAATATGACTGTATATAAAGTGTCATTGTAGATGACAATGCATGCTGATTTGTGAGAAAGGATTTTCATGCTAAATGGATTATATAGCAATCCTATCAGCAGGGAGACTGTGAGGGCTATGTTCCTGTAACCAGTGGGCTGGGTAAAGCTCATTAGATATTGGCCCTTCATTAGGTCTTGAGGCTGCTCCCTACACACCAGCTTTTATCTTCCTCTGTCCAGAATGACCAACAGTAGCACATTCCTCAAGAGATCCACTGCCTGATGTGACCAGCTTGGGGTGATGGCTTCCAGCTCACCAGCAGTGAGCCCTGTGGCCACAATGACAAGGAGAGCAGGATTTCTGCAGCATCACAAACATACAGTACTGATGGCAGGCAGCTTAGGGAAAGACAGTCAGTATCTTTGGTTTAAGGCTCATAATGATCTGCGCTGCTCTCTAATTAATTGCCTATTTAATAATGACAATAATAATTAAATATTGGGCTCTTAACCATTCATGAGTAGAAGAGAAAGCACAATACAGAAATGTTAATTATGCTCAGTTTACATATGGCAAAGCAGAAGCAAAGATGGGTGGATTACCTTCCCTGATGTCACATATCAGTTTACCCTCAGATGTGGGAATAAAACCTCTGTTTTCCAAGTCTTGGTCCATCTGGAGCTGCCAGGTCCCTTGATGGGGTTTCCCGAGTGCCCACGACTGCTTCAATGACTTTCCAGTTGCGTCACTTCCAGAAACTGGAGGAAGGCACTTCTGGACCAGTGTTCACACACTTCAGTTCAACGTCACACTGAAAATCAGCTACTTGATAAGGATTTTCTCCAGGGGAGCTGATGGACTGTCTCTCACAGAAGTACACAGAGCAAACCCAGCAATCTGGATGGTTCACAGGCCTTCCAAGGGACGTGTTTTCTATTTTGAAATGAACTTCACTTCTCTCTGTTCTCCTTTCCCTGTGTGTGCCCTGTGCCAGTACTCAAACACAAACCACAATATTAATTTATTTCTTTTGTGAACTCTTGTGCTGCGGCAGCCTTGATAAATGCCCCTCTTGCCCACTCCAGCCCCTCATTTTATTTCAAGTTCCACTTTTATTTTGCAGCATCTTCAGTCTTTGCCTGGCTCTTTTGTATGAATTTACTGTGTATCCTCAAGTGTGTGTCCTGCAATACCTGTCCAGCAGCTCCCCAGTGAGTGTTTATATTCATCCAGAGGCCATGAGCCATGAAGGTGCCTTTATGGAATTGCTCTCCTCCATCCACTTGCACACCATGAGACACTTGTCAAAGGTTGTCTCACACTTTGTACACCATTTCTGTAGCACTCAATATCGCTGTCCCTGACATGGGTATTATGGGTTTTGTTGAGTTTGTATAGTGATGGCAAGACTTGTGGGCAGCCTATTACCCTGCAAGGATTCAAGGATGATTAACTGCAAAGGTGTATTTGCATTTGTTTGGGGGTTTTTTCCAGTTCAGATTTCTTGTAATTCTCAAATCTGATTAGCCGAACTGTTATTTTATAGAGGAGAAAACCCCTCAACTTTACATTCTAATGAAATAATGCTTCCATCCTCTATATCAGTGAGTGAGCTCCATTTATCTGTTTGCCAGAATCAAAATTTTCACAAAAACTCTTTCTGACAAGGCTGTAGTGTCCTGAAATACAACAGGTTTAAGGAATCATTTTGTAGCTGGATATTCCTCTATTCCTTTTGCAGTCTGCAAATTCCTCATGACGGGAAGAGTAGGGGCAGGCACAGGGCTCTTCTCTGTGGTGACCAGTGACAGGACCCAAGGGAAGGGCCTGACCTGGGTCAGAGGAGATTTAGGTTGGATATTAGAAAAAGGTTCTTCACCCAGAGGGTGTTTGGGTGCTGGAACAGGCTCCCCAGGGCAGTGGTCATGGCACCAAGCCTGACAGAGCTCAAGAAGCATCAGGATGATGCTCTCAGGCATCACAGTGTGATTCTTGGGGTTGTCCTGTGCAGAGCCAGGAGCTAGACTGAATGATCCTTGTGGGTCCCTTCCAACTTGGCATATTCTGTGGTTCTGTGATCTAACTAGAAAGGAGAGATGAAGAACTGCTTTAAAAAGCTGGAAGAAAGTAGAACATTTCTGTATTAGCTATTAGCAGGTCAAAGGCTTTTCCTATGGAGACCTGCCCATTTAAACAGAAAGCTGAGAGTGGACAGAGCTTTTTCCTACGTCTTCCACTGAGAGTGAATGGTATTCTAGGTATTATTACTAAATTGTTTTCAATTTTTGTAATGAAATTTTTTTTACATAAGTAGCTTTTTATATTCCATGTCAGTACACTTGACAGCTGCTAAATACAACTCTTGTCAAAATGGACCCTTGTTGCTTCAATCCTTGTCTGGGTAAAACTCCCAGTTCCCAGCTGCAATCATGAATCCCATGCTGCAAGTGAGCTGTTGCACTGGTGTCTGTGGTCCCTGTCTGTGGGCAGGCAGTGAAGCCTCTGCGGGATGTCAGGGATAGCACCCCCTGATCAGCCTGGCCAGCCCAGCCAGGGGCACCCTGAGCTCCCTCCGGAAACACCATCTTGCTCTTGTGCTCCAGAGAGTCCATTGAAAAAATCCCAACAAAACCCCAATTTGTTTCAGACTCTTTGTATGCCTGAAGAAAATAACCAAAATAACTCTCTGTTCCATTTTAGTACCCAGGGCCTCTAATGGTGCAGGTGCTACATGCTGCACGAGAACCAAAATCTCAATAAGAGTAGCTCCAAACTGATAGGTTCAGTAAAGGACAGGAGAAAGACCCTCTCCAGTGTGTTCTGCATTTATGGGGTTGCTGCAGTTCCTTTCATGCGTCATGGAGGAGTAGGTGACTCTGCCTCTCTGGGTTTGTCTCACTTCTGTGCCACCAGGCCTCCTTCCAAAACTACTGCTCCAGCAGGTGAGATTATCAGCCTGGCTGGACAGAGCTGTTCTATCTCCAAAAGCCTTATCAACATCAAATTGTCTAATCTGCCCATTACACAAACAGCAAAAAGAAAATGTTGCTTGCTTTCTGCACCACTGTCCCCTGGTGTCCTTGCTCCATTATTTTGTTCTTTTTCCTCACTGTAGTAATTTAAACAATTTTCAGTTTTTCACTGAAGTGAGGTCATTTTAGACGGCTTCCTCCTGTTTAAATTAGAAGAAGAAAGAAGGGGGAAAGAAAATTTTTCTTTGTTTTGCTGTCAGCCCTCTAATATGAGCAAGTAAAAATTATGTTTGTTGGAGGTAAGTCTCTTCACCATTCTGGTAGGAATACCTTGCCTATAAATGTACTGTCACATTGCAAATACCGACTTGCAAGGCAGTCCCATGAATGCAACTGCCAGGACAAAAATATTTACCTGCTGTTTTTTCACCAGGATTGTGGTGGTGGTTATAAGCTTCCAAACACAATACTTTCATTATATTGATATTTTCCAATCCCATGTTGAAATATATTGGTAGTTAAAAAAGCTGATAGTGGTAAGAAGAATTAGACTTTTCAAAATTATTAATGCTAATCTGAAAGATCAATAAATAGAACATTGAAGGAAACATAGTAGTTTATCAATGCAGAACAATAACCATCAAGACAGAAACAGCCACCTCACAGTACAGCTGCAGCAGCAGGCACCAGCCAGGACACAATCCTCAATGGGCTAGAACCCACAGGGTGGGGTGCCCTTGCAGTGCCCAACATCCTTTTGTTCATCAGATAGAGATGTGACCACTGGGACCACTTGCCTTTTTGGTCCTCTTCCTCTGGCTGATTAGCCTGGCCACATTTACTTCTCAACTGGCAAAACTTCCTGGGTCAAATTTCTGGAGCCTTTTTTTTTTTTTTATATCGCTGTGAATTGACTTCTCTAAGAGACGGGAGCATGAAAGGATTTACATTGATAATGCTCCACGTTAGCAGGAGAGAGTAAGGGCAGTTTTATGGCTAATGCTGGGAGACCCCACCTCAGGCAGGCGTACAGACACAGTCCCCCAGCATGACCCTGAACCAGTCATTTGCTCTCCTGTCATCCACTCCTCACCTGCAAGATCTTGAGGACATGTTTGGGATAATGAATACAGCAAATGAATGAAGCCTGAAAGAGGGCATTGTACTTCCCAGTTCTAGGTACTGGGGCACTTGCCCCAGCTTTTTCTCCCTCTGTGAGCAGCAGGCAGTGCCTGGGGCCCGTGGATGGGTTTAAGCTGCTCGGCCAGGAAGAGGCACAGTGAAGGTGCAGCATCCTAGTGCATGGGAGCAGGTGCCTCCATCCATAGCTTCAAGCACCACCACAGCAACTAAGTAGTGTTGTTTCTTCGTGCTGTCTCCTCCTAGCTGAGAATGCTGCAGATTGCCTCTATTATGGCCCACCCTACTGCCCTGGGACAAGCCCTGGAAGCAAATGTGCCTTACAGCACACCCTGCAGATCAGCTAATCCTGCCCTTGTGGGACCAGAGCAGAGAACCAAGCTTCAGACAAGGAAAACTCATGGAAAAACACATCTGTGCAGGGAATTGATTTAGAATTTTTGTTTTCTCTGCAGTGGGATACTCCTTGCTGTCTGATGAAACCAATCTCACTGGAGATGCTGAAGCTACAGAAGATGAGAGTGATGCAGCAAAGTCCCCTCACTGGCACAGCCGGCACTGCTTGACAGAGATACCCAGCAGTGAGCCTGATGAGAAACAGCACCCGCCACCAGTGCACCATGAGCACCACCCTCCTCCAAAGATGAACAGCACATCAATGGCAATGTCTGCTTATACCACATCTACTGCCAGGTCTTGCCTGCAGTGACCACTGGCTAAGCATGTGGAAGCAAATGCTCCAAGGTGAAATTAAAGAGCAATTTGGTTTTGTCTGGCTGAAATGGGATAAAAGAGGATCCAGCATACATATTCCGGTGTCAGAGACTCCTCTCACAAGTGAGAGGATGGGACGTTGGATGTGTCTAAGGCAGGACTAACATTTCAGAGACAAGTCTGCAGGATAGTTGGGCAAGTGTGACCTCGCTGTCTCTCCTGGGTAGCTTGTGCTTCAGCACACTCCTGTGCTATGCCCCCTGTCCTTACCAAGGGGGCTTCTGCCAAATTCACTGCAGTGCTCCTGCTGCACGCCTTATACCTCATGCTTCACCCCTGGTGCAGCATCTCCCCTCAGCTCAGCCTGCGTGTGCCCCTTCAAGCACAGCCAGTCCTGCAGAGGGGTGCCAGTCTAGCCTGCTGCTGACTTGTGAGTTATATATTGTGTTAATTATAGTTCACAGAAGAAGTGCACATGGCCTGTGGTTCAGAGAGCTACCTCACAGGCAGGTGAAGGTCTCACAAGTGAGAAACCACTTCACAGGCAAAGGCAAGCCGAGGGAGAGCTGTCAGACATAATCCAACAGCTCTTTAATTTACCTCTTGAATTTTGATCCCCTTTGTTTCATGTTTTTGAGCTTTTCTCCTCAAACAAGAGAGCTGCTAATATTTTCCTTAAATAAACTTTCACATAAGGATATTTTCACATAATCAGATTATTCCAGGAACTGGAGTATTAAAGAAAAGCCAGAGCCTGTTACAAGAGGTGTGAACACAGAATCCCCCAAGCATCACAAAGGTGTCACTTGGATAGATGGGAGGCACATTTTTGCAGGGGGAGGGTTATCCTACATTTTTAAGATTCACATTTTCATTCTGTTAGCCACTTGAACATTTAGCAACCCCTCCCAAATTTTCTCAGACCCTCAGGGGACCAGTGGTGGGAGAGCAGTGGAGGAGGACAACACACCATGACAGCACAAGACTGCAGCAGATGGAGAGGAGAAGCTGTGAAAAGAGCAGGGTCACTGAAAGGACAATCACTGGATCCTGGCTGTGGCAGGGATTCTCTTTAGTTTAATGCTAAATTCTGTGAACCTGGTTTTTGGCAGTGATTTTGAGCAGGTGTGGGTAAGACTAGCAACACCAGACATATCACCTACATGATTTTGCAGTGAACTTCTGAGTTAACAAAGTCAGATGAATCAGGCACAGGCCAAAAGTTGGTCTTTGAGTCATCAGTCTGACAATGTCCCGCAGTGGGTCTTAAAGCCAGTATAAATTGCATAAAAGCTCCCATGTTTCCGTTCCTTTAGCTTAAAATGGAGTAAGCAAAGTATTTCACTCAAAAAAACTGAAATTCATATTTGGGTGACATATTGCAAAGCAATAGTATGATTAATCTCATATCTGTGGATGCTTAGAAAATGAAAATAAAAGAAAGCTCTGGTCTTTGGTTTCCTAAGTTGAGAAATTATTTTATCTTCAGACTGATGGAAGCAACATTATGTTTCCTTCCTTTAAGAGGCGTGAAGGGGCAGTAAAAAGTAGATTGTGACTGTGAGTGTCTTATTCATGCAATTTTTTCCCTGCTGTTTCACTCAGCAATTGAGTCTAAATGGGAGGAGAAGAAGAAGGGTTGCTTTCAGGCATCTTGGTTTCCATGGGATTTTAGTTATTGATCAGTTATCATCATCACCATAACAGCTGATGTGGACTTGCTACAGTCATATTCATGACACCGCCTGGATCTGGTAACGTACAGAGTTTTGCTATCTTAATATTCTGACACTGGCTGTGGTTCATTTTTAAGGCTCCTCTTGGATTAATTTATTTGTGAAAGCTATGCCAGCCTCTGGTGCGTAAACAGTGTGTCAGTGTAGAGCATCATGAAAACTAGATCTGGTTGGATATTTTCCAGTCAAATATTTTTTTTTCCATTTGAATATACCAGTTGGTCAAAATGTGCATGTTCTGCAGGCATGTATCAATTTTGATAGATTGCAGCCATCAGGGGAGTTAAAATCCACTAGTTTTGTCATGGGGGTTCTCCATACAAAGCCCCTCCATACCGAAGGGCTCCAGAACTCTACAGCAGCTCACACAATTGCAGGGCTGAAAACAGGAACTGGTTTTGCCAAGGGCCCCCTCCCCATTTTTCTCCAAGCAGCCTTTCTAGGGAAGCTAGACTTGTGCAGGCAAACCGGGCGGGCATCTCTGATTCCTCACAGCAGAGCTTTCCTAAGCCTCTTTCAAAACTCATGAGTTTTCCCAGAGTGGAAGTTTGTTTTGCTGCTCTGCCTCAAATAAGAATCCCTAAAAAAACCCTTTTTGTAGGTCATTCTGGAATACCAGCACACAGAAATGTATTGAAATAATGAATGGTGAACTGCTTTGTTTCTCAGAATTCCTGAAGAGTGCAACCGTATCTCTTTCAAAAGAAGACGTAAACAAAATGGGAAAGAAAAAATATAATGAGACCAAGGAGACAAATCTGAACAATAATGGAAAATGCTGTGTGGGCCTGAATTTTGGCAGCACACCACTTTGCCTTCCTCTCCCTGGACATCCTCTGGCTACAGTTCACTCACACCTGGGCAGGGGAGCCACCACACAGCAGTGGGGCACAGCAGCCTGACTTTGTGCCCAGAGAGCCAGTGGTGCTCTGAGATGAAAGCACCTGTGATATCTCACTCATCTCCTCCTAAGAGGACAGAGTGTAGTGGGTTTTCATCCCATCTGCAAACAGGGATCAGGATGCTGGCTAGGGCTGCTGCTGACCCTGCTGTGACAACATCACATTCTTCTGGAGCCTGGCCTAATTCATTTAATTTGAGCTGCCAAATAGTTCTCGGAGTGTAAGAGCTTCGAATTGCTCCTGTCTTAAACAGATTTGAAGAGATTTGCTAAAAGCAAGAGGCTCTGTATCCAGGCTACTCCCTGCATACAACCCAGAACAGTCCAACAAGGCTTTTTTTGTAGGGAACTGAAATGCATTGCAAAGAGGGTGGTAAGGAATGAAATGCACATGGTTTGTTACTTAAAGTTTAGCAAACCCAGCTTCAAACTCACGAGCATCTGTATGAAGGGGTAACACAGGAAACTAAGATATTTGTGCCTTGATTTTGCTGAGGTAAATGTTCGCACTCCCATCTTCATAAGCACTTTTATTTGGTGGGAAATTTCACTGTATCGCTATCCCTGACCAGGAGGCCTCCCTGACTATGTCTGGAATGGCAACTCAGCACTGAAACCTTGCATTGCCATGGAAGTGAGGAGGAAAGCACAGGGTGCAGTTCCGAGCAATATGAAGACTTGCAACATGGATGCGCTTGTTAATCCTTTTGGGATACTTTCTTCATGCTGAACCGACCAGTGTCCAGATTAACACTTCTGTGAGTTTTCTGACTTGCTGTGGGCAGATGCAAACAGCACAGACCATGAGATGGTGTTGACCCTGGTCCCAGACCAGCTGCTGCTGTGTGGTGAGCTCCCTGGCAGCAAGTGGCAGTGCATCCACAGCGTGGTCACAGAGCAGGACTTGGCCCATAAAGTGCTAAATGCCTTGGCTTTAGAAGAAGCCACTGGAACTTACAACTTTCTACAATCCACTCAAGATTTCAAAAATACAGCCCTGTCAGCCCTTCAAGTTGTGTTTGTGAAGGATGGAACTGGAAGCTTATCTGCCAGCCTCTGCTTTATTTTCTCTAATTTGACATGCTTTCTTGTAACTTTTGTTGGGAATGGTTACTGTGAGCTCTTCATCTGATTATCAGAACTTTGCCAAAAATATCCTTATTTTTTGCATTGCCTCTAAACACTTGTGCACTGCCAGTCAGCATGTATCCACAGTGTGAGGCTTGGCTTTCGGGAATATGAACAGGTAGGAATGAGTTTTGATCTGCTATCCTTTTAACTTTGCTTGTGAGTAAGTTTTCATAGCTCAAAGGAGCAGTTCCAGCACTTGAGAAACCCTATGCTAAACACAAATTTCAGAAAAAAAATCAAGAATTGTTGTGGCCATAACGTTGAGGAAAGTTCAGTTTCCTCTGACCTTAACTGCCATTTCTTTATACTTCCTGGGAACTCCTGGTGTTTTGCTTCTTCTGATATTTACCCTAGAGAGAGCATGCTCATCCTTGTTCATCTTCATCATTAAAAACCCAAAGAGGATGTCCACTGCTTTTTGCAAAAAAATGTGCTCTTTAATCCTCCAGGAGTACACAGCACAAATAGGTCCCAAAAATCCAGGATTTTACAAGAGAAAACAGATTAAAGTTCATGAAAGAGGAATCTAACGTGGTGTTTTATTTCCCTTTCCCTTGTCCTTTCTCTGTGAAGTTTACTGTTTTTAAGTTTGATTTCCTTTATCAGTGATGTGTATTTGTCTCAAAGGGGCAGGCAGAGGTTTGTGCCCTGCCATGAAAGACAGGTCAGGACACTTCACAGGAGGGTGGTCTCACCACTAGGAACTTGTGGTTGGAAGAGAAAAGCCAGACAAATGGCTCCAAGGAAAGACAGTTTCTTTCAACATGCTGATGGGAATGGAAACAGAGGTGTGAGGATAAAACTTCTTAAGAACCTGAGGCTGCCAAGTATGGGCAGTTTTTCAGAAGAGATGAGCTCCCATTAGCAAGTAAAATAATGGGCTAATTCATCCAAAGAGCTCTGGACAAGGGGAAATGAGCTCTTCTGGGGTTCTTGCCTCGTATAGTTATTATAACAACTCAATCTTAGTGCCAGGCATATGAAAATCCATCACAAGGTGATTTGCCAAAGTGATGCAGGGAGTCTGTGATACATCTGAGGATCAAATCCTCATCTCTGAGACAAAATACATTATTCAGGCCTCTTACTTGTTTGGAAAGCACAAGATTTAGCCTTGGCTTAGCTGTCTTGCTTTAGACCCAAAAAATAAAGGACTCAAAGCAAATCTTGCAGGTCCTTAGGGGACTTTTGCTCTGGGGCCAGGTTGGATAGGACACTGTGCAACCTGGTCTAGTGCAAGGTGTCACTGCCCACAGCAGTAACTAGATGCTCTTTAAGGTCCCTTCCAACCCCAAACATTCCATGGTTCTATGATTCTCTCTAAGAAGAAATGTCCTCAGGGCTGATATGACTGTAGTGAGGTAGAGACAGCCCCACATTGTCCTACTCATCTGGGATAGTGCAAAGGAGTTTGAGGCTTGGTACAATTTTAGGTCTTCCATGAACACTTCATAATTTTTGGATAAATTTCTCTGGGGCTGCTAGATGAGATGAAGCTTGGATAATGCTTGTGCACAGATGGGTGAAGTATCTTACCCCAATTCTATTAATATTATGTGCAGGATAACTTTCCTTGCAGAAAACAAAGGCAAAGCTTGAGCGCTGCTCTGCAAGCAGTGCGAGGGGTAAGCATTGGGGTGGTGCCACACTTTCTACATTTTATCCATAATCCACCTTTTTATTCAGAAGGATCTCTGGCTCCGCACGTCCTGTGGACAGGCTTTCACACTGTGTCCTGGACAGCCACTTGGTTAATTGAAACAAAAATAATTGCAGGTACGTAGCTGAAGGCAAGATACAGGAAGAGAGGCTTTCTTAGGGATACAGCTGAACTTCTGGATGCATTAAAAAGAGACTTTTTTCCTTCCTAGCTGCATGAATGCCTCCTGCCTTGCTCAAATCATCAGGAGCTGTCACATGAAAATAACTAAGGAGCCACTGACATCACAGGACAGGACTCCAGTTCATGTCAGACCCACCCTTACTTTTATTAGCAGAAATTACTCCTCTTCCCAGATGAGCAGCTATCAGGCCAGACCTGCTCCCTTCCAGGTGGCTAGTTTTGCATTTTGCTTTCATGGCGTAGAGTGACAAACTAAAACCACCACCAGACATTGGCAGCCTCCACTGATGTGTCTCATTTTGCATTCCATGGTACTGGGACCTGCCAGAGGTCCCCAGGTCCTGCAATCAGGTGCGTGAGAGAAAGAGGAACCACTCTTTTTACCTAACAAGAACCAGTGTTATTTGCTTCCATCTCTTTGAATGCACCTTCTAGAGACTTCATCCTGCCATTTTGCTGCTGGACCCCAGTGTGGGGTTCTCCATGGGCTGCAGGTGGATATTTGCTCCATTGTGAAGCTGCAGGAGCACAGCTGCCTCTCCATGGTCTTCACCGCAGGCTGCAGCAGAAGCTGCTCTAGTGCTTGCAGCACTTCCTCACTTTCCTTTCTTCACGGCCCCTGGTTTCTGAAGAGTTGTTTCTCTCACATATTCTCACTCCTCTATCCTCTGCTGTTATTCCAAGCAGTTTTCCCCTTCTGAACTATGTTATCCTAGAGGTGCTCCCCACCATCACTGCTGGGTTCATCCCTGCCCAGTGGCAGGTTTGTCTTGGAGTGATTTAATCCTTCTCCTCTGCAGAGTCCTGCAGTTGCCTGCAATTAATTCAGCACTGCAGGGTAAGCAGAGCCTGTAGCACTACAGGTAACTTATGATATACTGTAGGTTTTAGCCAGTACTCATTTACTAACCCTCAGCACAACTTCAGAGGTTCCAACCCTGTGAAATTGAATTGATTGTTGGAGCAGGGATAAGCTGTGAAACTTAAACCTTCCTCCACAAGTACTTGTTACAGAAGAAGATTGAGTTGAAGTAGTTTATCCTGCCAGAGCCGTGGCATAGCCTGCAGGGCCTGGCTATGGGGCTCAGCCCACACCAGCACGTTCCTGCACTCCCTCAGCAGACCTGGATCTCCTGGGGCAAGGCTGAGGGGTACCCTGGACATGCCACCTCCCTGTGGGTTCCTGGGACTGACTGCATCAAGCTGTCTCCCACATAACCCTGAATGAGGGTCAGAGTCTGAATGCCATTAACTGGGAGATTCTACTTAATGGGTTGGCTGCAACTTCTTCATGGTAGAAGTATGACCTGCTGGGTTTGAAAAGGGAAAGCAATGCCCACATAGGTTCAATGGTTGCCAGAGGCCCTCTGGTGCCACCCAACAGGGCCTGGATCCCCAAAACTCTGCACCCACCTCTTTTCCCTTGGACTTGTAACAGAGATGCATACACTTCATTTTAGGGGAAGCTCTTTGGTGGAATTCCCTGGATTAATCTGCATTTATCTGTTAACTCATTTGGTTTTAGCTTGTCATGTCATTTGGTGGTTTATGTTCACTGACAGCTGCAATTGATGTAATTTTAGAAATAAACAGAACAGAAACAAGCATTGCAATCTGGAAAAAAAAATTCAGATACATGAACTTAAATTCAGTTTTTTGGTGTTTTTTGTTTTGGTTGTTTTTTGGGTTTGTTTTGGGGTTTTTGTTTTGTTTTTCACAACTACCACAATTTTGTGTTTTCTGATCCTTGGCACTGGGAGAGGCTCCTTCAGGGCCTCAGTTCTTTAGTACTTTGACTAAAGAAAACATTTGTTTTCTTTTACAACAGAGGTAAGTACCAGATGTCAAAACTGAAGAGCAAAAGTGTGAAAATGTGGCCTGCTACCATTCCCAATGGGCTTTTTCTTCATAAAGCTTGTGTTTTCTAGATCAGTCTTGAGGTTTTGTGTGAATCCTAATGGAAGATCTTTTAACGGTATGGATTGGCATTACCGCTTCAAGAAGCAGTTCTCTAATTCAATAGAAAGAGAAATTTTTCATTTCTAGTTTTCAGTTCACTTTATTAAAAGAGGGCAAAAACTTGCAAAGTAGATGGTCAACTATTCAAGTTTCTTTAACATGTAATTTCCCTTCTACAATGCTTATTATGAATTCTTTATCCCATTATCTCAGAATGAGTGGCCAGTGTAGAAGTCCTGGATACTGCAAAATTGTACTTCATTGTACAGTTCACTGTGTTTCACATTTTCTTTCATTTGTTGCCCAATTCATGCAAACACTGACTGAAGAGCAAAACTGAATCCCTAAATAGTTCTAGCATGGGCTGTGTTTTATTATGCAGGCTTTAATGGGAGGCAGGTGAGCACCACAGCTTACAGACCTCAGCTGGAGTGATTACAGTGCAGAAATATCCAGTATCACACAGAGGGTGCTGAAAGGGGATGTTCCTCTCAGAGGTCAGGAATAACTTGTTGCTGTTTACACTTGGAAAACAGCCATTTCAGCTAAGAACCTAAGAACTAATGTTAGGGTTTAATGAAGAGGGAGAGAGCTATAGGAGACTATGTGAAGCTGGTTTTGTTTCGGAGGCAGTGGGCATTTTTATGGTCTACATTGCAGCAGGACACATCAGGCAGGAAGCAGGTCTGAGATGCCTCAAGGCATGAGAGAAAAATAACTTCATCAGTAGGCAGGTGTTCAACTTCCAAATGCTGGATGCTGTGGCAGACCCTAACTCTGGCAAAGGTTTCTGACAATTTTTTTTTCCCTAAATAATACAAACTTGAAGGAACTGTTGGTAAGTTTGGGTCCAATTTGTTGGCTTGTCTAGGAGGAAAAAGGAAATGAGTACTAAACCCATCCCTCTGTTTGTACTTTTCTCCACATCCCAAAGAAGCAGGAGCAATGTGGAATGCTGAAATGTCTAGCCTTGACATTTAAAAACAAAACTCTAATTTCCTTTATATTTGTTTTGAAAGTGCCGTTTCTTTGTAAATTGAGTGCATTCTAACCTAAGAGATAAGCTAGAAAAACCAAACCATGCATTAGGATCAAAAGCTTTCCCTTAATGCAAAATTATTTTTACTTTCTCCCCTCCCACTTTTTTGTTTTTGATTTCTCTGGAAAAATGGACTTTTTTCAGGTCAACCTGCAGAGAAACATCTGCTAGCCTGTCTCCCTCCTGCTGTTTCCTGCTGAACAAGCTAAGCAAAAATGAAAAATATACCCATTTGCAGCATAGAAACTTCCTTTGTGCATGCAAAGATCCCTCATCCAGGTGCAGCAGGGAGCTCAAGAGAAGTCCTCTCTGGCAGTGTTGGTGCACAGGTCTGGTGCAGACACCATTATCTGCAAACTGAAAGACCGGGGTTCATCCAACTGGCTCTCCCCCCTGAAGGGCTGTAGCAACACCTGTACCTGCCCTGGGAGCATTTCTCATGCCTGCTTTCCTTGTGGGGTCCCATGCAAGGATGAGGTAGGACCTGTAACTGGAAAATATCAGTGGAATTGGTGTTACGGCAATTTACAGCAATGCCAAGGAAAGCCCACTTGGGTGGAGGGCCTGAGGTATGTTGATGGGAGGTTTGGGGACATTTTCCTTCTAGCTCAGGTGCACACTCCTGCCTGTGGCACAGATGCCTTGGATCTGTCCTGGTTTTAGCTAGGATAGAGTTAATTTTCTTCCTAGTAACTGGTACAGTGCTGTGTTTTTCATTTAGTATGAGAATAATGCTGATAACACACTGATGTTATAGTTGTTGCTGAGAAGTGCTTACTCTAAGTCAAGGACTTTTCCATTTCTTATTCACAAGAAGCTGGGAGGAACCATAGCTGGGACAGCTGACCTGAACTGTCCAAAGGAGTGTTCCATACTCTAGAATGCCATGCTTCATATATAAACTGTGGAGAGTTGGCAGAGACTAGGCTGCTCATGGTCAGTGGGTGGTGTACAATTGTATTGTGCATTTCCCCTGTTATTATCATCCTTGTTGTTGTTGCTGTTATTGTCCTTGCTGTTAGTTTTATTTCAATCATTAAACTGGTCTTATCTAAACCCACACGTTTTGCCTTTTAGCAATTGTCCTTCCCATCCACTAGGGAGGCTGGTGGGAGGGAGTGAGCAGCTGCTTGGTACTTCCTTATGGGCTGGGGCTAAACCACAACGGGTTACCAATTACCTACCCCACAAACACCCAAGCCCAGGTGAGCCAGGCTGAGCTAAATACCACGGGCAGCTCAGAGAGCTCAGTCGGAGCTCTGGGAAGCAGGCTGAAATCTCCGGAGATACCCCAGTCCACCTGAGGAGGTAACCTGCAGACTGAACTGGGTGACAGGCTCTGAACCACTGCTGGTTGTTAAAGACACCAGACCTGTATATCAGAGCGAGCTCTCTCAGCCATACCTGACTTAAGCCATACTTGACCCAACAAGTTGATTCTCCATGTCCCGGGCCAGCATCCCAAGAGTAGGGCAATCAGTGGCTGTGATGCCAAGGAGCAGGAGCCGGCCGGACTGCCAGGGGATGCTCTGCTGCCTTCCCTCCGCCTCGATTCTCGCCGCCAGGGCGGGAGCTCTGCCCGCGTTTTTCAGAAAGGATGATTACATCTGCAAAGCACTCGGGAGCGCTTTGGGATGAAGAGTGTTATGTAAGTGTAAGATAATGTTATTTATAGAACCAGGTTTTATCCAAAATGGAATTAAACTTGTGTTCCTGAAGCCTTTGCTATCCACGACAAATTGGAATGTGTCCACTAGCCTCTAGTGCTTTGCATTCAAATCTTTTTCTCAGTTCAGCCTCAGTTTAAGAGGGCGTTTTATTTATGAATCATGCCTCAGAAAGTGAAGAGATCTCTTTTCCATCAGCAGTGAGGTGGCTGTGGAAGCCTGGGCTGCAATTGTTCTTCGGAACCACCTCAGCTGTAGCACCGAAGTGTTATAAACCAGGAAAGGAAGGCAAAGTTTGAGCTGGATTAAACAACAAAACCACAAACTAATGTCCTAGGCACAGTATTTTGCCTGCATTTAACACCGTCCATATCAATCCGTGAGCTGCAGGGAGGGTATCCAGCTTTTATCACTGTTGGAGGTGGCACTTGATCAGTGGACTAATGTTTGTGATCCTGCAGAACTACAGACCCCGTGACCTTTTAAAATCTTTCATTATTAACTTAGAGAGCTTTATTTGGTCTTTTGAAATATTAGATTCAAATCTCTCATATCTGTACTTTTTACAAGCCATGAAAACCCATACTGCTGAGAAGCCTGATGAAATCCAGGCTAACAGGTGTTAGGAATATTGTTTTATGAAGTACAGCACCTTGCACAGGTTAGTTTGTGCAGTTCATCTGCTGCCCCTCACTTGTCACAGTATCTAGCATGAAATTCCACACATGCCTTTTATTTAGGAAAGAACACAAAAGTATGTTATCTTATTCCTCTGGAATTTTCCAGTTATTTAGCATGTTAGTTTAAGCATAATTGGTTAGTGGGCTCTTGAAATTTATATCTTAGCAGTACTTATTTACATCAGGCTAAAAGTAGTTCATTTCGGTTGAGGTAAATGTGAAGCATTAGATTGCAAACGTACCTAATCCATCTCTCCTCCCCCATGACTAGAAATCCTGTGGTTAAAATAACACAGCCTCTATTCAGAGCACAAACTTAGAGCTGCTAGCAGGAGAAGGCTTGGGATTTAAACAACTCTCAGCAGATGAGTCTGTTCAAGGGTCTTTTTCGGGTTGGTTTTTCATCCTACTTCTGATCCATGAAAGGAAACCAGACTCTCTCCTCTGGGCAAGCAAGGTAAAGATTTTCTGCATTCTGTATATGGTTGCATGTGCCTGTAAAGGAGCTTATAAATGTGATTGCAAAAATGCTGCTGCAAATGCAACAGTAAAAATGTTCCTGTTATAGAGCAAGAAGTGTTTGGCAAAGGGCTTCACAACCTTTAACTGTTAGTCTGGTCTGGCTATTTCCACACAAAAGTGAAATGATGAAATGATAAATGTTACACAGAGAATGAAGGAGCAGTGATTCTCCCTCACGTGTTAGAGAGGCTGAGCATGTAGGCAATGTAGGAAACAGCAAACCCAGGTATTACTGAGATCAAGCCAGACTAAAGCAAAACTGGCATTTTGTTAACTGTCAGGTATAGTCCCTCCTGGGTTTGTCCAGCTGCTCTAATCCCATTTGGGAGGCTGAGGTTGTGCTGGAGGATGGCACTGAGTCTGTTTACAGAGTATACACTAATGCTGCTCCAGCGTGACTCGTACAGTGGAACCGTGCTTTCAGAAATGTTTGGATGCAGTATGCCGGGTAATTAACTGCCTTCATTTGCTCTTATTGCTCTCCAAGTCACAGGGGATGTAGAAAAGCATCATTTTTTCCTTGAATCCTTATTTTATTTGAAATCTGGGAAACAAGCGTGATGTCTGTGCTAATGCCCATGGAACTGTACTCCCAGTGCCAGAGGCTGTTAACTCTCACAGCCCTGTGCTGTGATTCACAGGGGATCCTGAGTACCAAATCAGTCCTCCTGCACCATGGTATTCAAACACAGCCAGTCATGCTGCTGGGCAATGTGGTAACACTGTTAACTCAGATTTTTGCTTCATTTAAAACAATACTAATGCTCCCTGCCCCAAGGCATGGGCAGTGTGGGTCTCCAGGTGCTACCTTTCCAGAGCTGGAGAAAGCCTTGTTTCTTTTCCAGAGATGCCCCCTTTCCCCTTCCTCTACTTTATACCCCCTTTACCCTTCCCCAAGTGAAACAGGATGGTTTCACACTGTCCCATCTGCAATACCTGCCCCCACCCCCTTCCCCAGTCTCTGCTGTCCCACACCCTGGCACTCCACTCCTCTGCTCGGCCAGAGACAAGAGGAGGACCCTGCTTGGCGTGCCAGGTCCCTTGCAGCTCAGAGCTGCCACACTGAGGGGGAAGCCTTTCAGCTGGCAAAGGTGCCCTCGTCCCTTGAGCCAACAGTGCTGCTTTGTCCTGCTGGGAGAAACGCAGCTTTACCACTTGGGTGCCCGGCACGGGGAGAGACAAGCAGGGCTATAAGGACTACAAACACTCTGCTTTTCCCGATACTCATGTAAGAGCATGGCATGGCAGAGAGGCAGCTCCGAGGAGAGAGAATATGTGCAGAACAAAGAAATGCGGTCAGGCAGGAACTATAAAATTCCAACATAGAAAGTGGAGCTGATGTCATTTTAACGTCCCAAGCAGTGCCAAGAATTCTGAGCTCCATATCAAGATTCAGTGCAAAACCTCCACAAACTCACAACTTGTTCTTGTGGAAAAATTAACTTTTATGGAAAATATGCATGGGAACATGCCAGAGGAGTGTGTTGTTTTATTTCTTTTATTAATTTTGAATACATTAGTTCAGAGAGCAATCCCATTTTAGCATCAGCTGCCTCTATCCAAGAAGCTGAAGCTCACATATACTGCTCGCAAATACTGGAGGCGAGGGAACTGTGGTTTTTTTGTATGATCAGTTGTTAGATGGGAAGAACTGTTCGAGTAGGAAGGGGTGTGGGAAGGCTCAGTGGGATGACTGAGTTAACGCTTTTTCACTGGTGACATATCTGAATCGTGATCAGATGCACCTGAATGGAACAGCATCATCAGCTATTATAACTCCGAATGCGTCAGTGGTGGGATCGCACGTGGCTCCTGTGATAAAGGTTACTCATCTGTCCTGCTATAGGACTACCTTTGCTGCTGCTTGTAACTTTGGCAGACTTCAGCAGTTTAGACTGAGTCCTTCCAGCTTGATTGTCTGCCTTGAGTGAAGTTTTTTTCTGGAAAATTTCAGCCAAAAGTGTCCAGCCAGTTTTGTCCATTCCAAGAATGAGCACAGGGAAAAAAGAATTGTTGTCCAACTTGGAAAAAAAGAAAGGAAGAAACAGGAGGGGGGAACCTGGTGATCCTTTCATTGGATACTTCTTATCCCTCTGCATTTTGGAGTTGAGATCTGAAATTTGGCAGCTTTGTGTTAGGAATGTGTTTTTGTTTTTTTTACTTTGAAAATCTCCTCCAATTTGGCTTAGTGATAGCCTTTGAAGGGAAAAAATAGCAACTTATTAGGGATGGGCTAGGGCTGAGTAGTCAAAGTCCACTGAGATTCCTTCCCACATGAGCGAGCTCAGCCCAGCATCCCAGTTCACAGTTCCCTGTGCAGACCTCGATGCTCCTGTGCAGTCAGTGCTACCAAATTTCTGGTGATCCTGCTGCTTCCCCACAGCACTGCAGGGACCAGGCTACCTGCGACCTCTCTCTGCAGTCCAAGAATGTAATGCTGCTCAGGGCAGAGGTGCTGGTCAGTGCAAAGGCAGGCAGGGAACAATACACTTCGAATATTTCCTGGCACAGCCAGGAGACAGACAGGGACCCTGGGGATGCTGGGCTAAGCAAGCTGAAAGATTGCATGGGACTGGGATGGGGAGTATATGGGCTGAGTGAGGAGTCAGGGGCCTTAGGAGCAGGGCAGAAAGATGTGTGTCAAGGTGTGAGCCATAGGGAGAGTCTGGAAGTCCCAGATCCTGATGTGAAACCTGAGCTGCCCCTATCCATGGTCCCTTTTTGGGATTATGAATCCTACCTCTCAGAATTGGCTTCAGTCTCGCTCTCCCTGCAGGGTCTTCTTTGCCAGGTCTTGAGGCTTTCTCCAGTCTGCAGGCAGTAGCTGCAGGGTGGGCCCCACTGTCTGCACATGCCATAAGATCCTGCTACTGAATGTCCACTGCTGGGATGGGAGTTGATGGAAGCTCTGCCTCGAGCATGTCCAGCATGCCTGATGGTGAACACTCTTGCACAGCCCCAGCCCCAGCCACGTCTGTTGGTCACCCCTTGGTCTCAGCTCGTGACCTTGAAGTGATGGCTTCTGCAACCCATGAAACCTGCAAGGGTGGATGTGGACATGGGTCATGCTGCAGGGAAGGCCCATCACTGTGATGGGGGATGGCTGGGATGAGTGACCAAGACAGACTCCTGATAAACTGGTGTCTGGTGCAGTCAAGCGGGTTGCTGACATGCCTGTCTCTCTTCCCATTTTGTTCATGCAGCTAAAGAACTACCATACTCTTGATGGAGGTACCAGAGCATCCAGATGCTATAGGGAGGTGTGCCATTGTAATTCATGGTGTTGGGAAAATCAGTAATTCATATTAAGAGGAGGACTTGGGATGAAAATAATGCCTAGGATCACACTGAACTCCAAGGAAAAAAAAATTCTATGTAACATTGCAGTGAAGACAGTCCATCCTGTACCATGGGATAAAGTTGAGACCTCTGGCAAAATACTGTGTGATCATCTAATTAACAAGCATATCATAACACTTAGCACAAAGGAGGCCTAATTCTGGCATCTCTTCCCTCATGGATTTTTCAGTCGTAACAGTACTGTTGTAGCCTATTTTTGTATGCAATGCATATGCAACATTTGGAGACAGATGGTGAAATCTCAGTGTTCATTGTGCCACTTGACGTGATTTCCACATCAGAAGGTAGGGATCTGCAGTCTGCTTGTTTCCGCTCCTGCTGGGATGGCAGGGAAAGGTGGTTTCCTTCACTTCTTTTATGATTATAGACTGTGGAGCATTCTGCACAGCCTCTCCTTCTACAGGAAGGCAGTGAAGTGTCATCATCTTCATCAGCTCCTGAGAGCCCCATGCACACACCAGGATTCAGCTCTGCAAGACTGTGTAGGAACAAAGACCAGAAGAACAGAAGCTGACAATGTGAGAAGACCAGAGCTGCCTACAGACAGCTACTGAGAGAGGAGGGAGTTCTAAGAAGCTGTGAGACAGTGCTGGCCAGTGCTTGCTGCACAACAGTAGCCTTACCTTTGTCAAGGAAAGAAAATATCCATAACCTTTGATGCTGGAGCAATGCAAGTGAGTGGAAAGAAGGCTGACAGTCAAAGGACCAGAGATTCTTATTGGGGTTGCCCTTGTAGAAGTTGTCACAGAATAAATAAATCCACGAGGATGTTGCTGTTACAACTTTGATGAGATAATTACAAGTGGGTAGCAACATCATTAATGGAGCGGTCAGGTCTATGTGTAAAGTTTCTCACACAGATCTGAAAGAGCTACAGCCTCTTTATCTGCATCCTAGATGGTCCAGCCAGCTCCTTTGCACTGCACACAGCCCAGGGAAAGAGTCAAGTCACCTCACAAGTGCTAGCCCTAGGCTTTCATTGCTTGATAAATGGCTTGATCTCCTTGAGGCTCAGGCCTCACTTAGAGAATCTCATGTCCATTCCCAGCTAGCTACTGGCTCTGTCCCATGCTCTTTTCTACAGTTTTGGTCTGAATTAAACCAGTATGTGTGACACAACTAGTTTAACAATCACAACACTCTGCCTTGGGACTTAGACTTTTCTGGAAACTAAAGTACATGCAATTAATTCTGTGGTTCCTCAATGAACAAAAAAGGGCTTTTGTGTAATTCTATTTCTCAGTTGTTTTCAAATATTTGTGAATCCTGAACTCCTTAGTCTCAGAAATTAATGGGGTTTATTCCAATTTATCAGTTTTTACGTACTTTGCAGACCCCCATGTTTCCACAGATATGCCAGAGTCTTCAGTTTCTAAATATGGTTGAACAGTAAGACTGAGGTCCCCAGATGCCATGGCTGGAGAGAATCAGATTGATCACAGACCTGAGAGAAGGTCCTGCAGCTGTGCTCTGGTTATAGCTTTGTCTTCATGTTATCCTACTGTCCAGGGAGGTGGGTTAGCATGGAATATCAATGGAGCTTGTTTATGAATGGGTGTGTCCTACCAATACACAGCCCTGTCTGAGTATTCTTGTAGTGACCATCTTGGTAATCCAAACAGTGCTCTCCTACATAAATCATGTCTTACTTCACGCAGGTATTCTGCCAGGTCTTCAGATGCATCCATGAAGTACGTGTCACCTGGGCTGCTTGACCTTTACAGAATTCTCCAATTTCAGGGATACTTTGGAAGAGTGATTTATTTGGTGTTCTATTGTCTTGCAACTCAAATAGAGAAGGGGAGTGAGTATGCAGTCATATCAGGAAAGATAAACTCATTTCTGATAAGGCAAAGGCTTTATCTTTTAAAAAAAAAAAAAGAAGAAAAAAAGGAGGCTAGCACGGGGTGAGGAAGATGAACGTTTCAGCCTTTTACACTGGTGAAAACTATTTTAGAAATCCCTCCCCAGACATAAATTCAGATTTTCCACACTGAGACAAGTGTTGTGGATTCCCTTACGTCCCTTTTTATCAATTCATTTATAACACCCTTGTGAATCCCATTGTCCAAGTCTATGTAGGAGGGTTATGACACACAGAGATTCCTAATAAGCTCAAACTCACTCAGGGTTTTTAACTGCTTATAGTCTTTTGGCATGTTTTCACTTTTATTTAGATGTCTTGGCCCTCAGCAGTGAATTTCTTTTGTTTTCTCTTCTTTTATGCTAATACTGGATGGCTGCTCATGCCCTTGGCATTGTCTATCTGAAGCACAGGAAGCACCTCCTTGTATCCCACCTCTGCCGGTCCATGGCATTGAGCTTTGGCTGTGCCAAGCTCACAGCACAAGGTGACTCCAGCTCTGTAGCCACCACACACAATAAAGTCATCCAAGTTGCCATCCCTGAGCCTCAAACAACTCAAGAACGATTCTAAAGTGAACGCATGTTCCAAGGTGCAGCCCTCTAGCACCAAGACTGTGTGTCCATCACATGTCCAACACGTGATGGGTCATGAGTGACCAGCCATACCCACCTTTTTCCTTTCTCCTTGGGCACAAAGTCCTGCTGCTGCATGTTGGGTTGGGTTAGGGTTAGGGCAGCAACCTGTGGAGCTAACCCTGGATTTCCATCCCCAGCCATCTCATTAGGCAAAATGCCAATGGAGCTTGCAGAATGGCTTTCTTACACAGCACATCCACTGCTGGGACTGCCAGGGTTTGCACCCCTGCTGCACACTGGCACTAGGCAGGATTTGTGTTGTCAATAACCTATCTCAGAGAATCAAAGGAAATTGTGTTCTCCTCTTCCGATGCCTTTGCTCATAATGGATCGTTTTGGCCTCTTGCATATGTGTAATCAAATGCTGCTGCTTTTCACATGTTACAGCTCACTGTGTTTAATTTGAGAAGAATCTCCCTTAAATATTTATTTAAACAATAACATCCCTTGAGCTCTTTATAAATTGCTGTACAAGAGAGACCCCAAATGCTTTCCCTTAAAATTTATTTGAACTGCTTTTCTGCCTGCCCACTGTGCTGTGAGCCAGCACCTCCTTCTTCCAGGGCTGCAGAACCTGCAGCTGAGAAAGCCAATGCCTGTTCCACAGGAATTAGAAACCCAGCCCTCAAATCATGCCACCAGCTCCCAGGTAGGGCAGTTTCAGCAGTAATACTGTTTCTGTCCCAGAAACTTAATAACCCTGTAACTTCCAAAAACAGGCTCCTTTCAGACACCAATGCTCCTTTTCAGATGCTCTGAGAGCCATCTCTTCCTACTGATACCCTCACACAACAGCTGAGGCTGGAAATACAGTGATGCCAACCCTCTGTGGCTTGCGACAGCTGGGGAGGTGGGGGAAAGCTGAGGCTGCTGATACCTTTCAGTAACATTTAAATTATAACTTCATAACCTGTAGTTCTGGGAATTTTCTAAGCAAAGATGTAAAACATACACTGTACTATTTGGCTGGAGGCTGCCCAAATCACCATCCAAAATAAAAATATTTTTGTATTCTATGTAAAAGAAAGGATTCAAACTCTTCACTTAGTAGGACTTTTGTTTGCATTTAATTTTAGCTAAAGGTGGACTTTCACTGAAGTGTTGGTTGTATTAATGTTATCTGTTAAAAAGATTGCCCTAGATGATCAATGTTTAAGAATAAGTGGAGGAGAGCTACAGTCCTTCTTCTGCATTTCTAATTCCACATTCTTCCAGAATCTTGATTAATCAATTATTGGCAAAATCTTCATAGTCAACATGGGTTTGAGTAAAAATTGGATTAGTCATCAGCTAAAGTAAGTGCAAAGAGGATAATTCATTATGCTGCTCCTTAAATATAATTGAGGCTCATCTCCTCATTCTAAGCTTTGTGTGGGTTTAATCATGGGAGCTAAATGGGGGAGAAGTACTAAAGCTTCTCTGAATAATTCTTATTCTTGCCTCTATTCTGTATTAATAATTACATCAAGGCATATCTCCAAGGAGATATCCAAGGGTGATGCCATCAGCCTGCTGTCCCTTAGGTCCCCCCAAAACCTTCACTTGATTTGCTAAGTGCTGTGCTCTTTGGCTGGTCCCTTGGAAGGAAGAGGCAGGCTGCCTTTTGCTTGAAATCTTTCTTGTTCTGAGTGCAGATTTCAACTGACTAAATGAAAAGATACAGCCTCTTGAGAGTGAACACTACTGGTGAAGCTGGGAGATAATCAGCCTTTTCTAGTGGCTGAAGATGATTGCAGAAACAATTTTGAACATCAGGAGGACTTTGAGTATTACTTTCCTCCCATGGTGAACACAATATGTGGAATGTCTGCCTTAGACATAATTTTCCTTTTCCCAGTATGAACTGGAAAGGCCTCCTTGTACCTTTCTCTCCATTAGACAAAGTCATTGTCAGCAGCATGGATGAAGTATCACAGTCCAATAATTTCAGATCAATACTTCATTACTTTGCTCTGTTCAGAGGAAGCACATTTTACTCTACATGGCTATTTAGAGCCTTTATCCAGCTCATGTTACATCCAACCAGCCATCTTGTGTCAGTGTTAGGGTGAATTCCCTCCTTTTAGTTTCTCCCTATTCTTTATTCACAGTATCTGGAGTGAATGTGTCTGAAATAGGATTTCCAGAATAAAGTTGGAGGATTTTTTAAAATTCTTATTTGTGCCAGTCAATCTGAACAGCTACTTGGTAGCAAGAAATGGGTCTTTCTTCCTCCCTTTCCAGGCTTCTGGCTTTTGGTGGTAGCTCTTACATAGCCACTGAGCCTGGTGTTTCCATTTCATGGGAACTTCTGACAGTCATACCTTTGTTCACAATCAGGTCAGAAAGTCAGATTGCAGAAAAATTGAGGGAACTGCATAGTCCTGCAACTATTGTTTCAGACATGTCTAGGTCACTTAATTCCAGAAGCAAAACATTGCAGTGCTTCAGAACTGAAACAACTTGTTTTCAATTTGATCTGAATGAAAAACTCTGACTTCCTCTCAATCTGACATTAGTCCATACCCTCTCTTTTCTGCTTTGGTGTCTCATTTGCCTTGTGCTTGCCTACAGGTATTTCTCACCATCTGGGCTGCATGCACCCATCAGCCACAGCAATCACACTGCTGTGTTGGTCCACTGGAAGTAGAAATACCTCTTTCACCAAGGATTACGTTTTTCTCATGATCATACAGAGCTGTAATGGAAGGTATTCACCCAGAAGAGGTGACTTTGGTGGTGTGACCAAAAGCACTGCAGCAGAAGTTCCATCTCCTCCTGGCAATCCCTGGAAACCTGCAGTAAGGCACTGAAAAATGCAGAACTGAGGAAACCACGCATGTACCATGACCTGAAGCTGTTCCAGGAGACCCATACCCATCCATGTAGCATGTCCTAAAGCTTTGCCAGAAGAAGCAAGCCCCTCCTTTCAGTGCACTCTTGTAAGGACTGGAGCTGTCTCCTGAACATGGTGATACTCACTTTCCAACATCTACTTTCCTAGATTTGGAGAGGCTTGAAGTGTGATGCCCCACATGTGCTGGCTGTCCTGCCCACAAAACCAGCTGTTTCCTGTGTTTCCTGTCCATGTGAGTGCTGGAGGGTGGACATTCTAGGTATAGGTCAAAAGCAGAATCAGAAACTGTGACCAATGTATCAGGCACCCTGTGGAGGTCTCAGATGTTTTCATGGCCAAGGTCTCCTCAAAAAAGCAATGGTTTAATTCAGCCGTGTTTGTGTATCTTTGTGAGCACTGAAACAGCACTGTTGTTATTTATTAGGTAGAATGCTGCCCAGTCCTGGGCCTGAACTCTTCAAAACAAAGCTCAGTATATACAATCAGTCTTGCCTCTCTCCAAACAGCATCCAGCATCAATCACAGCACTGTAAATAGTTTACACAAAACTGGAGACATCATAACTTATGAAATAGCTCTCATGTCAGTCAGATAAGTAAATATTTCGAAAGACTATGAACATCATGGCAAGCTCAAACTGCCCAGACCAGCTCCAAATGGATCCAAGTTAACAGGCCACCAGATTTTCTCTGCCTTTGATGTCTCTGCTCCAAATTAGGTTGAGAAGGGATATGAAAACAAGCCTTCCTAAGGGAGGCTAATGCAGTTTTAAAGATGCCCAACCTGCTGTAGAGATAACAGGAGGAGGAAAACCATGGAAAGTGTTTGCAAAGAAGCTATCTTCTTGAAGCTATAAATCTGAACTTGTGGGAGTCAGACCCTCCCCCTCCTTCTCCATGTCCTCCTCTCTTAACCCAAACAAACGAAGTGAATGCCAGCAAGTTCCTTCTGCAGAAATGATCGAGCATTCATTCCTTGGGCCACAGCTACAGACTGCAGGGCTGGGTCTCACCCTATTGGTGACATGGATTGTGGCAGCACCTTCACACAACCACCTCTTTTTTCAGGCAGCCATCCCGTGGGCTTTGGGCATGAGAAAGGGAATAGTGTTTGCATCAACCCCTATACTTCCATTACCTGCCTGTGGTAAGTCTCCATGCTTTTGAAAACAGACCATTGCACAGCTAACTGCTTTGGAAACATGGGAATTTTTGTGAGATATTTGTTTCCAATCATTTCCAACCATTATTTGGGATCTTTTTCCTTTCGAGTTCGCTGAATTGTACCAGTTCATCTCCTTTTCAAAGGGATCGGGTTACAGGCAGGAATGCAGAGTTGAAAGGACCTGAGTCTTTGCAACAGGAATTTGTTTTGGAAGCAAGCGAGTCGGAAGGAGAGGAAATGGGCAGCCCACCAAGGGCTTCGGCAGGATTATCCTACCCTTTCAGCAAGCCACAGCCAGGGTAACTCATGGGCTGGGGCTGAGCCTGCTTCCAGCTGGGGGTAGGGACAGACAGACTGTTCTTACCAGCAGTTTAATACAGCAGAGGCTCTGGTTATGTTGTTTGAAAACTCATCTGGAAAATGCCTTGGGCACAGACTTCGCTAATGTGAATCATAGAATCATAGAATATCCTGAGTTGGAAAGGACCCCAAGGGATCACTTAGTCCAACTGTGGCAGCCACTACAAATGCTGGAAATGCTCACATGGGTGAAGGTGTCTGGAGGCTGCTGCTGTTGGGTCACTGGGGTGCCGAGGAGGGCACTCCTCCACAAAGAGCCCCACTGAAGGCCAGGCACAGAGTTCACTATCAGCTGACAATTCACAGACTTGAGGTTAATCTGGTGCTGAATCATTGGCTCAACTGCATGTTTGGCTTTTAGTTGTTTGGTACCTGACTGGCACCCCTTGTCCTGCATTTTCTTTAATAAGATTTTAGTCTTTTGAGTTACTTCAACATCTCCTATTGCTGGTGCATCTGGGTAGTTTTCTTAAAATATATGTTTCCTTGCATGGTGTGTATCACTTATTTAAAGTCAGAGGCATGTGTGAGGCTGTCCATGCTTGCAAAAAAACCCAGGGTTTTTATCCCGGGACTAAATCAAATGCTGCCAAGACAGCACGGCACAGACATAAATAAAACATAGGTTGTAGAGACCAACTGTCAGTGGTTCTCAGCTCCTTAAATATCTGTTCCTGTTTGCGCACAACCATACTTCCTGGCACTCCTGTCTCAATGTATTCAGTATAAACTGATGGCTGATTAAGAAAACAAGTTAAAAAAAAATCCCAAACGACTAGTTTCTTACTGTGGTAGCACAAGGGGGTAGATACAGGGGGGAGATGGGAAAAGGCTGCAGAAGTAACTCTGACTCGGTGGCACACAGGCCAGTGTGAAATGCCAACAATACAGTCAATATATTCATGTCCCATAGGTGCATAGAGGTTTCGCACATTGGAGTAAATGTTTCCTAATTCCTAGACACACACGACAGAAAAGGACAGTATGCAGAAGGAAATATATTCTGGGAATCTGCCAGAAAGAAAGGTGCTATTTTTCAAAAGAGAGCTGGAAACACTCCAGCTCTGGGTCCATATCCAGCTCTAGCTTCCAGGCATGAATACTAACCTGCACTGATGCAGACACCACCTCAGAGCCCCAAGAGTCCCACACTGTGCAGGACCCCACAGCTCACACAGTCCATTTCAGCTGTGTCCCTTCCCCCATACTGGGGCAAGGGCTGAACCATCTTTTCCAGCAATCACTGCCAGGCCTGGATACATACTGTGCTGTCTTCTTTCTGAGTAGGTGATGTGTTGGTACCTCTGCTACATTAGGCTTTGCTGTAAGATGAAGGTGCTATGCAGCTGTCTCTGTTAGTGTTCCTACTGACCAGCACCTACAAAAAGAAGTTTGCAGTGGAGGTAGATTTGCCCATAACTAAGTGCCTTTCTTTTTTTTTTCTTCATTGTAACATGTCACTGTTTTTTCAAGCATTAGTGATTTCCCCCCCTTAACATTGTCTCTGATTTCTGTGTCATGAGGGGGAGTATTGTCAGATCGCATTCTCATGATGGGTGAGGCAGAAAATCCGTTCTGCGTATCATGTGACCTTGGCTTCCAACACCACAGAGGATTTCTTCAAGGCTTGCTCATTATCTCCTTTTCTACTTTAAAAGAAAAGCAAAGATGCTGGTGACAAATGGCCTCATTTATCACATTTAATTGACTGACTGTTCTTTTAAGCCTCTGAAACACACACTTTGGGCCAAAGCACTGGAAAAAGAACATGCCATTTGCCCTGGTCTGCTGCCAGGTCATATTAAAAATTGTTCAGGAGGTGTTTTCTAGACCAGTACAGAAAGTACAGGAGTGGGTGCACTCTCACCCCAGCATCCTTCCCTCCTGGTTTCTACCAAGTCTGGCAGCACCAGCCCTTTCACGAACAAGCAGCAGAAGTAGAGTTGGAGTGAAACTGTTACAGGAAGGGTGAAGCCATTTCAAAGCTGTGTGTGAAAGGTGTCGGTACTTCCCTGTTTAACTACGGGAGTGCCTACAATGGGACCCTGGGGGTCTCCATCACAGAACTAACAACAGAACTAACCAACATTTTCTGTGACAGGCTGGGCAATGGGAAAAGGAAGCAATGAGCTTGTTGCAGCTATGGCAGGTGTCCTGGCTGTAGGCTGCAGAAATGACAAAATGGAGATAGGGATTGAAAACCCAAAGATGCGGTTTGGAAGATATGAAACCACACCTCTCCCCACTGTCCCTGAGCCAGGCTGGGGCTGACTGCCCTGGGTTGCTGCAGGTTGTGATGGGTCATGGGCTGCCTGAGTACCTATAATGTTACAAACAAAAACCCCAAACACCATTTTGGAGTACATAAATAGAAATGCAGTATGTAAGACATCTCCCTTCCATCAGTTCAGCTCCCCTTGCTGGTGTGAGACTGCACTTTTTTATGGATGGAGATGCTATTCCTCAAGAAAGGTTTATACAGGTATGCGTGGCAAGGTAGGCTAAAGAAACTGGGTTTGATTAAAACAGAGATGTCTAAAGGGAGAAAAAATTGCTTTCAAGCACACAAGGAGCTGAACAACAAGAAAATGCACAAGTTGTTCTCTGTTCCTGCAATAGACATTAGTCACAAAATTTCAGGAGGGTGTACTGGGTCTGGCTGGGAAGGAGTTAAGAAAAATTTAAGACAGATTTAAGAAATGTTCCTAATAGTAAGTGTAGTAAAACACTGAAATACTTTGTCTCAGGAGACTGTGGAGATTCTGCTACTAAAGGTTTTTAAGAACAGGTTATCCAGAAATCTGTAAGGACTGACCTAGGCATGGGGTGGAGGGATGGACTGGAGCCAGCCTGAGTCCCTGGTTTCTGCATGACATTTTCATCATGATAATGCGAACACAAGTCTTGTCTTATAAAGTACTAAAAACATCACCAAGGTTTCTAAACAGCCCCCAGAAAAGGTTTCAATCTTGACTGAGCCTGTCTACAGTTTGAAGAAGGAAACCTTTTGACTCCTTTCCCCAACCCACCCTCAGACAAACTTGCTCAAAGGGGCCAATAAACCTGAAAGTCACAGAAATCTTCTCTCCCTTCCTGTTCTCTTGTGTCCTGGGACCCCTAGCTGGAATGTGCAGTGGCAGGACCCTTGTCCCGAGAGGCACTGGGGTCCCATGCCCTGGGGGAGCCATTCCCACATTCCTGCTCCTTCTCATAGCAGCACACACAGGGCACCCCAAAGCCCAGTGTGACCCTCCAAGACTGCTCGCCCCCTTTGCAGCCCCAGCCACCCCACACTGACCACTGGGGGACTTGGCTTTGCATTCAAAGCAGAAGATTGACACAAATCATGCTGTCTTGATTAGCCACCCATCTAATCCTCGTGATGTCACTGGGTTTCTGTGGCAGGATTTGGCCAATTGCTGAAGAGCTCTGGGTTTTATTGCCATGCCTCTGGCCAGTGGTGGAATAAAGAGGCTGGAGGTGAGAGCCTGCAGTAGGAGCCTGCGCTGGGGTTTTAGACACCCAACAAAATTCACTGCCAAGCTTTGTTCATCTTGGTGAGAACATGGGACAGAAGGGTGTTTCTTGAAGAATGCACAAAAATCCCACAATGCAGTTCCTCTTTAACTACACAGCATATACATATATATGTGTATGAGTTTGACTATATGTGTATAAATATATATATCGTGCAATTATACCGTATTCATGTTTTCTATAAGCACAGTTTCTGGAGCTAAGATATGTTACATGTGTGGCAGGGGGAAGAAAGGAAGAGAAGGAAGGAGAGGAAGCTGCTGCTACACACAGCAACTCTCCTCTAACCCCCATTTTTTACACAGATGGAATGCACCCGGCGACTGTTTCTACTATTTAAGGAAAAAGGTTCCTATACAAAATCCTGTGGTTTTGAAGTGATCCTTTTATAGGCATAAAGAGATTTTTCCACATCCCTCTATTTGATTTCTTTTTTTTAAACTCAGACCTGGCTACTCAAATAGATATTTGTAGAATATCATGCACTGGAACCAGACACTTCATCCTTATTCTTGGTAGTGGAGATCAAATATCCCACCGATTTACCACATAAAGCCATGGGGATGCAAACTGAAGTCAGTTTAGCTGTAGGGCAGTCCAAGAGAGAGTTGAATTTGGTCCCACACACACCCCAAGGGATTTTAGCTGGCAATGACCCACCACAGAATTGAAAATGCTGTATGTTCCACAGTGGATTTGCCTACTCCTGGGCTTCTCAATGGTGGTGAATATTAATGGCATTTGTAATCTTCTTTATTTGGAATGAGAATAACTATATGTTAACCTTGAGTTAATAACAGGGGTTTAGGGTGCTTATCCTAAAAAGAAGTTGGATGCAACACAGTCTGCACCTGGAACAGGGACTTGAACATTCATCTCTCCTGCCCCAGAAGTGGGAGATGTGGCATTCACATCTGTTCAGGCTCAGAAAGTGGTGAGCACATCTAGCATCCTGGATAGTGGGTTGCTGGCAGTGATGTGGGCTGGGGTGGTGATGTCTGGGGTGATTGTGGGTTCTCCTTCAGGAAGAGTTGTGCAGGCAGCACACATCATGTCCAGGGTCTCGGGTGGGAGACATACAGCCCAAGGGCAGATATTGAGCTGCTTGGCCCTGCTAAAATACTGGGATGTGAAGAAGCAAAGCAAAGCAAACCATAGGGATTAAGAAGCAAGTCCATAGACACCTGAGAGTTCCTGTCTCCCTGTTCAGGCAAGAACACCCTTGGGGGCACCCAGGCACAAGAGCTAAGCTGGGGATCTGAAAGCAGTGTTACACATCTCAGTGCCCTGTAAAGACCAACACAACCTTTAATTTATTATTCAAAACTATACAGTCATACTGTATTAGAGGTAGTTTTTCTGCACAAAACTACTAGCCAAGGGATTTACAGAGCTCCAGTAGCCACTCAGTGCCAGATGCCTATTATCTCATCACACACATATGCTGCCCCATGATGCTGGTGCTAATACTTTCCTTCAGCACTGCAGATACATGCCTGGTACCACCAGTTTGTGCTGACACAAATAACGACCTGTCCAAGCATCTCCCCGACAGTGCTGGGGGAAGGGGGAAGAATGTATGTTCCAGATGGAAATACAACCGGGGTTGTGCCCTTTGTGGCTTTGAGTTATGTAATTTTATCTCAATGCAACCTGAGAGGGAGTGATTCCTCCCCAAACTGCATTGTATTTGGCTACTTGCACACTTACTTTTTGATTACTGTAGTGAGACTGGCAATGGGGACAATGACAAAACTACTCCAAAGCAGCTGAAACCCCAGAATATCATGACAAATTAACCTGCTAGGTGGTTCCCCCTTGACGGATGAGGTATGTTCACTTATTCCTGCTTGAAAGTTATGTAAATTTCTGACTTCAGAGGAACAAATTTTGATTTACTCCCACACTGAGTGAGTGGGAAATGCTGAAGCTGAATTTTGGATCAGTGGTACAGGTCTCAACTCAACTCTACAGGTTTTCAGGACTTCCAATTTGAAATCATCTTTTAACTGTATATGTGGCCACCACAGAAAATTTTGTGATCCACATATGATTCCAATTCATCTAGAAGTAATGACTAAGTCCAGGCTGAAGACATATTGTCAGAATGGGGATAAAAAACTAAATGGTGCCTGCTTATAGAGGGGCAAACTAATAGCACCCTCCCAAACTGTGGGTGGTCTATTGTGCATTGCTCTAGTCAATGAGAACATTGCACTCATACATGCAAATGTAATTTGAAAAACCATTATATAAACGAACAAAGATTGTATTGTAACCTCATCATTCGCTTACACTGAGCCTTGGCCCTCTGTTCTTCTCAACTACATAGTAGCCTCTTCAAAATCTGAAAATTTGATTTAAAAAAAAGGGTGCTGTGGGCGTTAAGTTACCGTAGAAGTACACAAGACCACTGATGACTCTGTTTTCATCTACACAGAGCATAAGGCAACTAGATAATTTATTTTTGTTGGCACTGCCAGCAGATAACCTTCCACTATTAAGAAAGAGAGAAGTGTGGGTTGGCGCAGGCTGTCAGTCAGAGCATCCCCAGCAGAAAATCCAATTCAGTAATTACATCCTACTCAAGGACGTGTTGTGGAGGAAGGCTAGGATCCCTGCTTCTCCTGTGACACTCAGAATAACCAGGAGTGCTCTGAGTCAACAAAGGACTTGGACTGTTGTTTGTTTTTGTAAATGTTGTGGCATGTCATAGGTTATCACAGCTATGCTACAACTGAATGAAAAATGTTCAAATTAAAATAACAACCAAACACAGAGACTGAAAAATAGAAATTCTCTGTAAAGGCTCTGAGAGCTGGTGCCACCAAACCCCCTTCCCAGACTTCTGTGAAGTGAGAGCAAGAGCAAGGTGGAGCATCTTCACTTGGAGAGCTGCAGCCTGAAGAGGCTCACCACCTGCCAGGGAAGGCCACTGGCTTCTCCTACTTTCCCAGGGAGACATAGCTCCATGTGTCCACTCTTCCAGCGGTTGTCAAACCTGTTTGCAACCATCACAACCTGCCCCACTACCCCCCTCAACTACCTCACTGCTTCACTTCACTTCCTGCCTGGGAGAGCCACTGTGGTTACTCTCGTTTCTCCGCTGTGCCCTCTTCAGCACAGCTCTGTGGTGTACAGAGCTCACAGTAACAAACTTCCCTTCAACTGCTGCTCTCCTGGCTTCTACAAAATTGACACTTTGTGATCCTCTGGACTCTGGAATTAAGAGGACAAACATTGATGGATATTCCCACTCTCGCCAAGTTGTGGCTAATTTATCCAGATCCTACCCTTTTCTTAAAGGAGACCTTGATTATAATGCAAATTACATTTTTACCCCATTCATCTGAGATTTTAAGTGGAAAAAGAATTTTTTTTAATTAAAAATTTCTAGAGAAGTCTAGCAGGTAAAAAGGCCATGAATACAGATGGATGGTGAGGGATGAATATCAAATGATATTAACAGTCCTGCAGAATTGCTCCATAGCTTTAAATTTCTGTGCTGTGGGTTTGTGTGCCTCAACAGTGGTACTCACACTTCCTGGACAAGACCAGCGTACTTTGTATTCACTTCTGCTGTGGAAACAAGGCAACTCTCCTGCAGCTTCAAGGCCAGCAACGAAGACATCTCAAAGAAGAGCAAATCACAGCTCCATATGCACATGCACATACTTTGGGCAGGTCTGAAAGCATCTGCAGTGGGGAGCAGAGCTACTCAGTCTTTTGTGACTTAAAAATGTTCTTTCCAAAACTAAAGTTTTGTCACTGTTTTATTGAGTCACTTTTTGTGGGAAAATGTTGCTTTTGAACAAGTATTTTGCAGTGTATTTTAAAAAGTTATAATTTAAGTCTACAATTTGTGGAAAACAAAATACTTTAAGAAATTTGGATTTCATTTGTCTATTTCTGGTACTAACTATGCAACAATGCAGAAAATATCAAAGGATGTTTTCTCTATTTGGGTTCGGTAGTTTTTTTTCCTTTTCATCTTGTTTGTCCATCTCTCTTGTATTCCCTGGGTGCCTCCTGCCTTTCCTGCATGCCTTATCTCATTGCACCTGAGTGGCCCCAGAACCTCAACATCAACATCATTTTGGCGAGGGATGAACATGCCCCGCTGCCTGCCATGCAGGGGAGGAGCTGCACTCTGGACCACACACAGGCCCTAATGGGACACCCCAGGTCAGACCCTGTCCAGGGATGCTCCTGTGCTCCTTCTTCTTCCTGTTTTTCAACCACAGCTTTGCAAAAGTCTGAGTTTCCTCTACGTGGCAGCTGGGCACACTCAGTGCTTTCTGCTGCTGGCATTGCAGAGCAGGCTTCAGAAGCCAATGTGATTTCCTTGATGAAATCTGTTTGGAAACGGTAAAGATCTGAGGGCTCCCTCAGCTGGAAAATCAAATTTGGCTTACCTGAATGTCAGGTCATCTGGGTTGGAGTTGATAAACAGATGGCAACGAACAGGGACAAACAGTGATGGAGTGACTTGTGGCAGCCTGGCAGGGTCTGGCCGTTCACGCTGTCTCAGCATTGCCCTGTGAGCCCCTCCCAGCAGCCAGGACTCACCTGGGCCAGGGGCAGCCGGTGCTGGGTCAGACCCAGCTTGTTGTGTGTCCCAAATCTGTGGGGACTTCATTGCCTTGAAACACCTCACCCATCAGGGCTGGGTGACAGTGACCAGCAGAGCCACAGGCTGCCCAGTGGTCATGGACAGAGAACACAACCTCACAAGCCTCCTTTCAGTGGGAAATATAGCTAAAGCATCTAACTTGTTAGGTTACTTGTTCCTGTCAGCCGGGGGCCAGGCTCCACTGCTGCTGGGCTTCCAGGTTCTGGGGACAGCAAAATGGACTGTCCTGTGATCCCAGGCTCATCCTACCTGCATCCCTAACCACATAGCCAAAGTCCTTGTTTTTTCACCCTCTGAAAATGTATGTAGAGGTGGAACAAAGAAGATTATGCAAGGATACCTTCCTTCATAGTAGCTTCATAGTATCCAAACTGCTTAAGGAGAGAGTCCTGCTCTGACTGCCCACCTCCCCAGTAAATCCCACACATCTTCTTTCCCTGGGCACATCCAGCTCAGTATGGAGTCTGAGCACCCCATGCTGAGCTCAGAGTTTGTTTCCAGTGTAGGAGAGTAAGGAAGACCCCTTCATGAGCTGTGGGTTTGTTCTAGGACTGTTTGCACAGGCAGGGCTGTGCCCACAGTTAGAAATCCACCCAATGAGATACCTTGGTTTGGAAGAGGGGGCAAGGACAGAAAAATGTGGCAAACTGCTGAAAATGTGACTCCTGCTTGCCATAGCTGTAATCCTCCTCCAACACTGCAGCTGAAAGAGAAGTCAGGGGCTCTGCCATGGGGATTTCATGGTCTTCAGAGACACATGGGGTGATGACAGATATTGGAAGGGGCTCATCCAGGCAGGCATGGGTTATGATGGTGCTTGTTCCCATGGATGTTTTGGGGCCCTGGCATGCCTAGATTTGGATTCCTTCTGTTACCAAGGCATGAGTGCGTCCAGAGCAGGGATCCCACCACTGCATCCTCCACTCCTCTCCTTTTGGGTATCACACCAGGAAATAGATACAGCGGGGAGGGACTTCTGGAGTCCTCTTGGGATGCAGATCACCAGCCCTTACCCAGTTTGCCCATCTCCTTCTAGTCAAAAATAAGATTATTCCCTTCAGCTGCCAGAGGCAGAAAAAAAAAAAAAGACTCAGATCTGATTTTGTACCACTGCAGTCAGATTTTCTGTGCTCTGCAGGGGAAACAATGAAAGGTGAAATCCCTGTAGGGAAGGATTTGCAAAATTCTGCGGGAAATTGGTATTACAGATAATTGTTTCCTGCTGAGGGGATCTAACAGAACTTTGCAGAAAAGCTGCCCTTTTCTGCAATAACCACTGTAGTGTACCCAGGCAGTAGCATAAATATCTGTCTCTTACATAGTATGCTCTGCTGCATATTTTCCTCCTGCACCTGAAATTTAATATTGGTTAATTCCTCTGGGATTTCCCTTAAAAGAGACACTATAGTGTAAATAATAAACCTGTTAAATTGCAAATGAGTTGAAATGGCAGGTGCTTTGGCCTCTGGAGCACCAAGACTTTGATTCTTAAAGGTATCTGTTGAGACTTATCTGTTGAAAACATGCATGGAAAATTATTGACTATCAGAACAAAATCTCCCCTCCTAAGCAGGTTCATGCTGCTAGAAGGCACCTTTTTTCACAAAGTTTGGCTGGGCACAAAAAAAAAGACACTTAAGAGCTTCTTTTTTGTAACTGGTTTCTAGTATTTTGAGAGTATGTCCTTTATTTCTCCCTGTTGAAGGTACCCTTTATAGCAAGTCAGCATTAATTGATTAATAAATATGAGAATTAATGTCATTCTAGCTTTTACCATTGTATACAGTGACGGATATGCTCGTACATAGCCAAAAAATCAGTCTTTTTCTCCAAGCCAAGACACCATTGTTGGGCTACTCTGAACTGCAATCGTATTAACAGTGGATGGGCGAGTAGGTCCTCAGACAAGCTCTCCTCTTCACTCTTCCACTGACTTTAGCAAAGCAGACTGATGGTACATGCTGGATCAGATACTACTCTCCACTGAATGAAGCCCTCTTGCTCAGCTGTCTCTGACAGCTCTAAATTTGAAGCAGCAGAAACTTTGACCAGTCAAAAGAAAACTTCTGTTTATAATTATCACAATAAGAACAAAACCAAGAGCACTGTGACTGTTTTATTAATAGTGTGCTTTGCTGTTCCCAACCTTTGCAAAATCTGTATATCTGGCTCTCCAAGAATATTACTACTTGGACCTATTTCATATGGATAATGAAGGATGAAGACATTGGACCTATTTCATATGGATAATGAAGGATGAAGACATTCCTGAAAACTCACTTGCCAGCTCTGCTCCTCTGCCAGCAGCAATAATTTGAGAAAAAATCATGGTCCCTTTGAGATATGTAGCACAGCATGGCTGGGGGATGGGGCCCAGCCAGACACACATGCATGGACAGATCTACAGGAGATCCATTTTCTGTCCCAGAGTAGCCCTCATCTTCTCTCTTCTGCTGCTCTGCAGTTTTCCTGCTGAGGACACATGTAGGCAGAGAAGGCACCAAATCTCATCTTTGAAATAATTTCAGAAACATGCCTCCACACTGGGCTCTCCTCCTGGTTGTGGGAAGAGGCGCCAACAACAGAAGGCTGGAGCAGGAAGTGGCTCAGATCTCATGTTTTCCTTATATGTCTCAGCAATAGCTTTATGAAGAACTAGAGCATTTTTGCAGAACTGAAGGGTGCTGATGGCATCTGGTTTAACATGATAAACCGTGCTTGTCATCCCAAATTTACTGGCTATCAGATCAGCTCATCTGTTAGATGGGTATAGTGGCTCCCTGACATCATCAGGAGTGAATGTGTTCCATCAATCAAGCTTTTTATAGTCCAGCTTAGATTTAGGTAAACTGCAGTAACTGAAGGCCTTAATGAGGAAAACAGGTTGTGCATGTAGAGCCCTAGCTGAGATACCTATTTGAAAATTGCAAGGGTCTGTTACACAGAGCCCTAACTGCTTTATCAGACAAGAGGAGAAACCTGGCAAAGCTTAATGGTCTCATGGCAAGACTTGTGAACATGGTTGAAAGATTATGTCAGAGCACCCAAACATGGGCAGGCTGTATGAAGGAGTGCTGCCATGCCAAGTACCCAGTTCCCAGCACATGTGCCTCAGCTTGTCATCTACTCAAAGAGCTTCCTTGGAAGTAATTGCTTTCTCAGGAGCAGGGTGAATAACCTGTAGTAGAAGAGCAACTATGCTCTCTCTCACTCCCTGTAAGTCACTGGAGTTTGATAACCAGATTTCTGTAACTATTTTGAGCTCTACCTTGAGGAAAGAGACACACAGACAGGTATGGTCTGCAATATAGTAAAAGAGTTGGTTATTGTTAGGAATGCCTTTAAGTTATTCTTGTACAGATTTATTGACAGGTGACAGTATAAATGGATTTGAGCCTGGCATTCCATGACCCATGCAGCTTCCACACAAGCAGGCAGATGCCAGACCTGACTGCACCATTCCCCGTCAGGCCATCAGTAGCAAAGGCAGTGGAAGAGAAATCATCCATTTTCTGTGAATGATACATTCATCACTTCTATTCTGTACCCCTGTCAGGGAGTGGGAGGAGGAGGGGGGAAAACACACTCAAGCCACACTAGCCTCAGACTCTTCCCTCATCAGCATGAGGTCACCTTTGTGCCGTGCTCATCATGACCCTCTGGCTGTGAAGAGTCAGTCAGCACCACCACCCCCTATACCAATGGGGAGGACCAGCATCGGTCACAGTTTGAGCAAGAGCAGTTGTGTTTGCTGAATTCAGAGCTCAGGGCACAGCCACGGAGCATCTGAGTGATCCAAAACACAGCTGCCTCATCTGCAGGGCTGGACAGCAGAGACATAGGAGGCAGGCTCTGGTGGCCAAGTTCAGTCAAGATGGCAGCACCTGGAATCAACCCATTGCAGAAGTCCAGGTTTTTAAAGAGATTCAGGAAAGGGGCGTATGAAGGGGGGAACCTAGGTCCTTAGGCAGCTGTGAATTGCTGTCTTGGATTTAGGCACCTAAGTGCTGTTTTGGACCTCATCCCAAACACTTCATTGAGTGAGTGTTGCATTAATAGCAGCACAGCCAGAGGATAAGCAGCAACAGAAATGCTCCAAGCTGCTCTTTTAATGCATCCTAGAATGTGAACAAATGATCACTGCAGAAACAGCTGTATTGGGTTATGGTGTCATTGCCCCAAGCTATTTCCTTCATCACTTGTACAAGGAAACACCCCTCAGCAGAGCTTCTCTCACTGGCTTCACTGCAAAACCATCAGCCTATTGCAGTCCAGAAATTTATCCAGTACCACTGAGTTGGTGTTCTTGGTGTTGAAATGGGTGTGCAGCTCCCACTATCCATGCATCTGACCCTGTTAGAGGGGAAGGTGGTTCCTGGCAGGTAGAGGAGGGCAGCATCTTAGAGTAGTGTTGTTATTTCTGTAGGGATTGTTTGCCTCTATTCTTAAATATGGCCACTTGTAAGGACATGAGCCATGCATTGAGCTTCGCAACTCACTCTTCATCTTCCCTTCTGAGATACATCAAGTACCTACATGTTTAGTGGTGTTGCTCATGACCACTAAGTTTATGTTGAATAGAAAGAGAACAGAGGCTCTTCTAGAAATGATGGGAATTAAAAGATAAGGCTGTGTGTGCCATTTTTCACTTTGGGCAAGTACAGTCTGACTTTGGAGGATACATGTTCAGGTGAACGCTGCCTGCAGGGCACAACAAAAGGCAGAGCTGAAGTAAGAAGACTCAGTTCTATTTTAACTTTCTCCTTGGAGTGGATGCAGTTTGACTTCTCTGATGTAGTCTGCTTGGCTGTAAGCTGCACGTACAGAGGAGGGTTTAATCTCCTTTCAAATAGCCTCCATTCAGAGGCTGGATGGCTGCTTTTCTCCCAGAGCACTCCAAAAGAGCTTGTACAAAGGATCTCCTTCTAGGTTCAGATCTTTGTCAGATGAAGTGAGATCTTGTGAGGTCTCACTCCATCTACACAGGAGGATGTGGGACCCCCAGAATAGGGACTTCCCTGTGGGAGTGACTGGTTTTGGGTACAGTAGTGATGCAGTTAAAGGGAGTGTGTGTGGTGTATATGTCCCACAGCAACCTGGTATTTCAAAAGCCTGTCTCCTAAGGAGAGCCTGCATGATGCTTCTGTATGACAGTGCTGCAATATGCCCAAATATCAGGGGTGAAGCTTGAGCCAGGGGAAGAAATTGTGTGATAAATGAAAGCTTCAATGGTGGCTATTTCTGATCTGAAGTACAGAAAATATGGTGAGGTAGAGATGTAAATTTCACCCATGAGTCTGTAAACCCTCTAGTGAATTTGGGGTTGTATAAATTGTGCAGAAGGTGACCTCAGAACAAAACCAGTTAGTTAAATGCACATGGACACCTTTTGATTAACCTGAATGAAGCTTTAACTATAAAAAAATCTCTTATTTTGCTTCTGGGTTCCATTTTCTCTCTGGTCCTGGACAGAAGAAGAGAAATGGAAGAATTCAGCTTGACAAGGATAGCCTTTTGGTATGAGAGTTTTAACTTCTCTGCCTTCCAAGCAAGATTTCTTTGTAATTCAGTATCAAATCTACAAGAGAATTAATAGATTTCAATGACTTTCAAACCAAATACAGTCCCCACAGACCTGCAAACCTTTATGGTGCAGGCTGACATTCTGGTGTTGGTGCTGCAATCCTTTGCACAGTTGCTGTAACTTATAAGGTTATCGAACAAAACTGTGTTTCCATAATGCAGCTCAGATAAGTTCTTGATAAAAGTACTTTTCAAAAAAGTGTCTCCTCTCCTATCTCTCCAAAAACCAATTCCAGTGGAGAGCAAGTAAGAAATGGGGATGACATCAATATCTGCAGAAGAGCATACTCTGCTGTAAAAGAATAACAGACCAAATGACAGTTAAATTCAAAACTAAAATATACATGCACAAGCAAGTTTATTACTATGGGGCTAAAACACATCCCCACTCACTTCTGTAAACCTGTCCACCACTGAGTGGAAAGGAAGGAAAGCAGCTTGGCAAGGTGACTGTACAACGGGGATAATCTGCACAGCTGTATTTTTCTTTTTTTGGTTTCCTGCATGAAGCAGAGGTGGGTCTGTACCACCCCCGCAGATAACAGCACACTCCCTGTGTGATTTCATAGCATAGTCAGGCATTTGGAAGAGTTTTCTATGAAGGATGGATTTGAGTCATAATCCTTTGACCCCATGGCCCCTTCGAGACGGCCGTGACATGTCACTGCTCCCTGATAACACTTCTCCACACGGCCCCTGCCTGCTCCCGTGGCGGTGAGCTGCTCTGGGGTGGGTGCACGTCCCTGGCCTCCCTCCAGAGCTCTGGGATCTGTGCAATCTCCAGTGTCAAGATGTGTTTGGATACGGAAAGCCGCAACACTCTGTTATATATCAGATAGTTAACAGGAGCATCCCCTCGCCCGAGGAGACAGATGCCTGGTGCTGGGTGTTGAGCGGCCAAGGGCCTGTCTGTCTGTGGGCTTTCTGCCTGCTCTTTAACCCTGGATGATAGTCACATCTTCAAGAGGCTGTTCTTTGGAAGATAAACATAGCTTTTCTGGTTCAAAAATTACAAGTCATTCTCTTATTTTTTTTTTCTTTAACAAAAAATGACTGTAATTTCAGCTTTTTGGGTGAGGCTCTTTGTGGGAACGCACTGACATGAAGGGGTCTTGCAAACTCTTGTGAACTTTTTGAGTGCTTCCATTACAAACAAGCCTTTCTTCACTCCCTGCCCTTGCTACTGTGCTCAACTTCTCTTATGAAAAAACCCAAACAACCTATTATAGATAGCTTTCTCCCCTTGATCTCATAAAACCAGCTCATGTAGATCCACAGGAGGAAGGCAGTATTTGAGAAAGGACAGGATAACCTTTTGAAACCTAAGATTTGAAAATTTATGTTACCACAGCTAAAAGCTGAATTTGTTGAGTTAAATAGCTATTAATTCAATCCTTATAGAACTAATAGAAATGGTGACACAAAACATTTCTAAAAATAGCTTTATAGCTGTCTACTATTTCAGGGATGTTGTCCCTTCCCCAGTGTGAACTGTGCTCCCTAGGGAAGGGAGGCTCCAGCATGAGCAGTACTCAAAGCCACGCTGCTCAAAACACAGCAAGTGCTGGGGGAAGGACAGTCACTCAAAGGCATTTATGTCCTGCCTCCTGAAGGCAAGCAGGAGGACTATCATGCCAATAGCTGGCCCACAGCCTAGAGCCTCTGATCCAACTGCCCCTCCTGCTGCATGCCCTTGCCTGTCTGCACACAGGTCACTCAGAACTGCTGTGCCTCTCTGGCTTGGTTTGGGGGAAGGGGATAACATCCTCCAGGGCAGCTTTCTTTTATTTTCCCACTAATTGCAGTCTGACCAAAGTTTTGAAGAATAGAACTCCTCTCTATAAGAAACTATTTCTTGATATTTACTGCTGTAATTACAGATTCTTCTGTCATCAGTATACTTGTTTGTTCCTAATAAATACCAGGGCTTTTCTTTTAGCTTATTTGAAGTCTGTTTTCCACTATCACTAGTCCGCACAGTGATGTTAATGGATGTACAGCTCTTGCTAAATTTTTAGAGAAATCAAGCTAAAAGCTTGACTGTGCTTGGAAAAAAAACCTTTTCCCAGCTGCACACCCCTCACTCATGACCTCACTTCCCAGTGCCTGTGAGATTTCACTCCTTAGACAGTGAAGCTCACATCACTCACAGGAATGACAATGTGGCAGTCACAGCCCAGCCTCCATCTGTAGCTTCATGGAGATGGATGGAGCTGCTGTAACATCTGCATTGTACCATTTGTATACCCTTGTATGTAATGCATCAAATCTACATCACTTTATTAAGCAAATGCAGGGATTAGTCTTCTCTAGAGTAGTAAGCATTCAGATTTCAAGCTGAGAAAAATAGGATAGATCCAACATCAATATGCTTTGCTACTGCGTAACTATGGTCCCTTCATCTTCCCCTACCTTTAGGGACGACCCTCAATACCTTGCTGAGAGGGCAGCTGGAGCTTCTAACCCTTCTCAAGAGATTTTCAGCTGAATGACTGTACAAATATTTTGGTCAGGAAACTCTCCTGAAAAACAAGGCTTAACTGTTCTGTTCCTCAGCTGGGTGACAGGGATAATTACTATGATAACTTCCCATCTCTCTTGGGTGTTATGATGAGAAACTCATTAGTTATTTGCTGAGTACCCTGAGCCAAGTCCTTGAATGAAAGAGCTGTAAGGATTATTTTGACAATATTTAGCACTTCAAAAGTTTTGGAAGCACTACCTAATTTTCCCAAATGTAAACCAGCTAAGTTCTGCAGGGTAATTTGTGTGCCACACCTCTTAGCCTTTTCAACAGTCTTCCCAGTGTTCAGGAACTCACACGGTATGGGTGTACACTTCCTCTGTGTTAGCCAGCCTTCTATTTTTTAGCTTCTTTTCCCCATTTTTTCCTCCCAGCAGCACACTTTCATGTGTCATACTTTAAGACTCGGGTATATCTAACAGATATGATAGCTGAGTTCTTACATTAAAAAGAAAATATTCTCCACCAGTGCACTATTTCTTCTGCACGGCAGCATGTGGCCTCACACCTTGCACAGACACCAATTGCTGTGAATTAAATCATCTTTGCTGAATGGTCACCACTCTACATCATGAACTACTTCCCTCCATTCAATACATACCCATCCCATCCACTTCTTTGGGATGCTTAGGAAGCAATAAAGCAGTTCAAGAAAAGAATTCCCAAATACCAAGTCAAAATACATTGAAAGAAGCACCAAAGAACTGGCAAATGAAAACATCCTTTCTCCACAGCAATGCTTACTGTTTCCCTTGATGTAGCAATAAAATATCTGAAGTTTCTCTGTTCCAAGCTAAAAAGAGGTGCCAATTGTATAAACAGGTGATTACCGGCGGAATGGGCAATGTGAATGTTTTCTTGCAAAAAGGTAATAGCTGTTTTGTTTGTGACTAGCATCTGTTCTAAGTAAGTTTAATGTATCATGCTGTAACATGCCATATAGGATGGACAAGAATACAAAATAAGCAGGGGTTTAATAGCACATCTGTGACTAGTTAGTTATGGTAAACTTCAGGTATGTGGTGATTTCAGCATATGTTCCTAAATATTTTTACAGCAACTGGATCTAAGACAAAACCTGTTACAGTCTTTCGGGGAATAATTAATGTGCCTAGTCACTTCAACCCATACCAATTTATGAAGTCTGCTTGATTTCACTGTAAAAAGCACTGATGAATTATCACCTCCAGAAATGAGGCTCCAAGCCTCCAACAAGTTTGGTAGGAATGGTAGGAAAGCTCTGGTCCCAGGCAGTGACACTAATGATGGGACATAAAACATAAACAAAGGACTCCCTATCAGGGAGGTTTTGAGGCCAGAGAGAATTATAAAGGCATAAAGCAGCAATAACTTGCACTAAGCAGAGCAGGACTTCCCATTTACTTGTCACAGTGATGACACGCTGCAGTGCTGTTGCTGAAGAGCTGGCTGGCGTGCAGCATGCCTCTGTGTTTTTCCTTTTCCCTTCCCTGTGCATTAATTCATCTGTATTTCCCCCATCTGGCCTGTCTTGCTCGTGCTTGTGTGTTTCTGTTTTTCCATGGTTTCTGTCCATAATGGCCTCTTGCAGGTCAGATTTGCAGGCACTGCTCTCCATCTTCCAAGGAGCCAAGTCCTCATGTTCCCTGCTTGCTCAGGCACGTGGACCTGCTCTACCATGTCCCACAGGATACTGATCTGAACCTGACTGCTGTGACAGAGGGATTGCCTCTACTGTTTGCTGGGTTCATGCAGCTCCATCGTGTTCCTGTCCAGATTACCCACTTTTGCCACACAAAGCCACTGTTGGCTTCTGGTCCCTGGTTTCTCTGCCCTTCTCCTTGCAGGGGGGTAATAATTGTTCTCTCCTCTGTTATCCCATCATGTCACTCTGGCCCATCACCCTAATTTTCACCCATCTCAGGAGTCCTACATGGCAGTGGTTAAACTCCAATTGTATGCTTCTCTCACAGTCACATTTAGTTCTTTCAGCCTTTTCAAGGCAGAAGCTCTAAACTCAAGAATGTCTGATTATGGTCCGCTTCTCTGGAAAAAGCCAGGAGAGGAAGATCCCCTGAGATGACCATAGGACCATAGGCTTTGCAGGGGAGCAATGTGCTGTCAGTTGTGCACATTGATCATTAAATAACAGAATCACATTCCTGCCTCCTCTGCTTTCCTTCATCTTTACCCTTCTCCTGGCAGTCGTGGTCTGCATTGCAGTAGCAACCTGAGACCACAACCCCACTGATCCAAACACTGAGCAAAGGCATAATGGGAAGCAACTTCTGCCCAAAGAGTTTGCTCTCTAACAGGCAGAGGGCAAGATGCAGAAGGAGCAAAGGGAGCTCCTGCAAGCTGCACTGACACTGAGGAACACAGCCCTCAGACTTCCCAAACCACAGACTAATGGCTTCATCTGTTACACCAGCATGCTGGGCAATCCCACTTGCACACGAATTGGGCCTGCCAGCCATCATTGGTCATTAATTGTGAATCCAGCCCAAGACATCCCTCACATTGTCTCAAAAATCATGTTTGCTTTCTGGTGTCTGGAGCTATGTTCAGCTCAGATTTTCAGGTTTTCCTTTGTAAGAGGAGAGCTAGAAGCATGGGCATTGTTTCTTTTTTTTAGGAGTTTTCGTTCTGTTTTTCAACTTAAGGCTCTTTGACTTCACTCGGGGGAAATCTTCAGTGACTTCAGGACTCCAAACTAATCTGCTGAAGTGCCTCCTTCCAAGGGCTGCACCTCCCTTTGCAGTCCACAAAGTGTTCTCAGAAGAGATGTAACAAAAATTAGCCCCAGGTGCGGAGAGGCAGCTCTGAGGTGTGCTGTGCTCTGTGCTTTTATCATGTTCTCCACAGGTTGTGACCTCCTGAAGATAAAAAGACATCCCTTACCTTCACCTTGACATTATTCAGTAAATGATCCAATTTTTTTTGCTGAAGTGGCAGGTCCAGCCTATCCCTCCCACCTCTTTCCAGGGCCATGGCTGCTTTCCCAACAGACAGCCATGAGCTCCAGGAGTGGAGACCTGCTCTATGTGGAGCATCATGACTACGCAAATGGGAGCAAAAGCTTTTGGGTCAGGAAGAAGTGATGTAAACAGGACTGTCTCCTACAACCAAGGAGAGCTCAGAGCTGCAGCCATGCAGTTGAGAAAGTCATCCTGGAAATTTTTTTCATACAACACAGTGGAGACAGGTATATAAAATACCCAGAAGTCCCAATTTGCCTGTCAGAGTCAAGGTATTTAAATAATAAACCATAACTTGTGCCATCATGGCTTCCTTGCTGGAAACCCTTGCTATCATCCCACCCACATGAAGCTGCTCTGTGACAAAACCTAAACTTTCTACTAATTGACTGTATCAGCTATAAAGCTTTACCATGGGAAAATATGGGTGTTTCTCAACCAGCAAAGCCACAAAGGACTCCACAGGTACCCTGCAGGGACAGGGTGTAAGGGGTCTTACTGAAGGTCCTCCTCATGCCAGTGGCATTGTCCTTGGTGGCTACATCATGCATCAGCAGCTGCAGGCTCATATTTTCACTGCTGGAAGACAAAAGGAGATGTTGGTAGTAAAGCAGGTCAATGACGATTACTCCGAGCCATGTGAAACCAGGGCACTAGAAAACCCGTATTCAGTTCTGGGCTCTCCTGCAGACTTCTTCTGTGACCTTGGACTCATCGTGCAACTTACTACCCCTGTTTTCTCACCATTAACTAGAGCATATATTGAATAGGACCCAATTTATGAACATGTGTAAAGCACTTTGACAGCCTGGGGTAAAAATCAATTAAGACATGATGAACAGTTGATGGGCCCAAGCAATTACTGAAGTAAATGATTCACAAACCTACTTTTTTGAGAGTGTCATTAAACCAAAACAGATTTGCAAATTATTCACCTCTTTGTAGAGGCTGAATAACTCCTGGGGAGGGATGGGGAAGCAGGCAACCAGCACTACTTCAAAAATGCTTTAAAACAATGTCGAGGACAAGCTCTTTGGGTGCTTGGCTGGGTGCCAGCAGCAACAGCAAGTTTTGGAAGGGTCGCCCTCTTGTCCCTCTCCATCCTTCGTGGACCCCACTCCTTCCCTCTGCTGAGAAAGGTGATGCCGCTCATCTCGGCTGAGCCAAGGGCTGAGCTCAGCCGCGGAGGGAGAGGGAGCAGGAGACAGTCCATTCAACTTCTGGGAGAAGACNGGGGCGGGCGGCGATGCGCGGCAGCGGAAGGGCGCATCCCTCGGGTTTCCCATCGCTCTGCACCTGCTCGTTCTTCTCTTTACACCGTGACCCCCGTGTCTGGCGGGGCTCCCTGCCGACATCCCCCCGGGAGCAAGCCCTGAGCCGGGGTCCCAGGGAAGTTGGTCGGTGCGCTCCCCTCCGTTTGCCGCCGTGGTCCCCTGCGCTCGGGAGCGCAGGCTGCGGCTCCGTGCCGGCTCCCACCGACCCGCCGGGATGCGGCATCAGGGTCTGAAACAAGTGCCTCCCCTCTCGGTGTTTATCTGTACTTCAGTATTTACACAGAAGTCAAATGGATCTTTGGGGTTTTTTTTTCCTTTTTGGTGGTTGTTTTAAACCATGTTCTGTTGCAAAGGAGACAAAACCCCAGCTGTTCTGTCAGAAGGAGATCTGTGCTGTTATGTCATTTCATAATTGCCTCAGAATTGCAAATTATGGCCTTAGTCTGCCACTGGATCTGTGCCAAGGGACTCTTGCATCTATTAAGGATGGTGGTGGTTTGTGGGGTTTTTTTCCCCCTTATCTTTTTTTTTTCTTTTTTTTTTTTGCCAAGAGTTGAGAATAATGGCTTTTTAATGGCATGAGCCCTACATGTTAGGTTACTCCAGTCCATGTCTTTAAGTGAACAAACGATGTAACTGCTCTAAGTAGTCAGCCTGGTCCAGACAGCTGAGCCATTAAATCTTGGCCAGTGACAATGAGAATTGTGTCCTACTGAAAAGTATTCAACTGCACTTCTTTGCGTGAGCTGAAGCAGTTTCTCATTGTTACTTCAGAAGTTCCGATTCTGCCCAGAAATGCTGTTACTGTTTGTGGGTAACAGACACATGGAAAATAGCAACCTTCCAGCTTCAAACTAAGGAATATCAGATTAATGACAGAGAAGGGCTCTACAGTTCAGAGATGCAGCTGCTGTAGGAGCGTTAATTTGTGCCAGTGCTTGGTTTGTAATCACAGAGGCTAGATCTGTACTGCCCTACTGTGCTCTTGCAGCTCTACCACTCACCATTGTACCACTTGGAGGAAAAAAAGTGTGGCCCTGCCAGCTATGCCTTTTCCCAAGGATGGTCAGGGCAGCAGGAGTCCAGAGGAAGGCAAACTGCTTCTCTGGGGTAGAGAGGCTGGGTATGGCTGTGCCCATCAAGGCAGGATGGTCTCCTAAGCTGTGCCATTGGGGCATATTAGAATATCAACTAAAATACCTATTTAGCTTGTCGTTTCAAAGGCTGTGCCCTTCTGAATCCTCCCTTCCCATGGTGATGTTCAGTGTTTCTTCACGCTGCAACATGTATCTGCCAGCTCTTGGAAAAGACAAATCTTTCAGGGTCTGCCAGGCTGTGTGTATCGAGTGGCATATTACAGTACTATATTGTTCTTTAGATGCATAATTTCACTGGCCTCTTATGACCTAAAAAGCACATAGAAAATAAACAAGGGCACATTGTTCAGTGGGAAGGATGCAGAAAGTTCTTTTGCCTTAGCTGTTAGTTAGGAAAACATTACTTTTAAGTGTTTCTCCTGATTGTCAGAGAAATGACATGGCACATGTGAGCTTGTTTTTTGCCAGCAAGCTCTGTTTGGAAGGTGAGGCATTTCTGAACTTCTTGGTTATCTTGGAACTAGTTACGAGTGCATAGCAAAGTCCTGCCCAAACCTTCTCTTCTAATTAATTTGGCCAGAGGCCATCCTAATTAACCTTGAGGGAGTTCAGGGATGGGAGGGCTTGGTATGAAACAATTGTTCTCTTGTAATTTGCTGTTCACAATGTGTTGACCAAGCCACGAGCTGCATCTCTAAAATCCTCTGGGTCTCTTGCTGAAGCCATTATACCAGTTTATTTGTTTTTAACAGATGTTGTTTTCTACTTCTTGAGTGGAAAGGGTTATCTCACTTTCTACAACCTTGTTATTGTGCTTTGTTTCAAGGGCCAATGGACTTGGGCTTGCTGGGGAAACTTACTCACCAGTTCCAGCTATGAAGGAAGGGGTTGGTCAGCCTTTCAGCAGTCCTGATGAGATTGTTAAGGTCTCTATGTGAACTGATGGCATCTTTTCACATCTGCCTAGAAATAACCCTCAGTTCTGGTATTGGCAGTGCCTGCAGGGAACAAAAAGCAGCAGCAGACTCTTTGCCTAAGAGTATTACAGTTAGGATATTAATAGAATTTGTCAGTCCATAACTTGGACTGTCTCAAATGGTGGGGCAAGGGAAGGGGTTCTGAAATCTGAGCTAAACTGAAGAAAGGAAAAAAGTTGAAGGCTGAATTATGCTTTTTGGAAGTACTGAGGACATCTTGCAAGTCACCAAGAGCATGATGAAGGGGGAAAAATGAACAGCTGTTTCTGAAATTTCAGGATGGTCTGTCTTCCCACATTGTGATGATGGCTGCTCACCTTGTTGGTCCAGGGGGCTCAGTAACTGGGGCACCTTTCACCAGCCTGGGCTTACCTTACTGGTGGGGCAGTCCTGCCCAGAACACACAGTGCCTCAGCAGTGCAACAGTGCTTGTGTGTAGGTTTTTCAAGCATCTGTCTTATGCATAAAAATCCTATTTTGGCATTTATTTTCTGGTAGAGCAAGGGGTCAGGGAGAAATCCTGCAGAGACTACAAGTCAGGACACACAGATGCAAGACAGAAAGATCAAAGGCGTCTACAACACAGGAAGAAGCAGAGGGTCAATCCAGAAGAGAGGGTATTTAATTATACGTACAAAGGTAATATAAAAGGGATAACACACAGGAGAGGATGATAGTGTCCGAAAATGAGTAAACAAACAGATGTGTAAGACTAATGCTGAGAATTTATTTACTCCAGCAGACACAATCCTTATCTCTTTGAAAGAGGAGAAGACCACATCTTCCTTGGAACTCCTCTGCTCCCAGGCTCGATTGGGAGTGGGAGAAAGTGTTTGTTTATGGATCTCTCCTCCATGAGTCCTGGCCTGATGGGCCGGCCTGTCCTGCTGTGATTAGTAGGATGCTAATGTGTGTAATCCTTTTGATCACAAAGCCCAGGCTCTATAAGTCATGTCACTGTCACCTCAAAGAATGTCAGCTGTGTGATTGATCCCTTATTAAAAAATTGTACTTTGAAAGATTTAATACAGTTATTATTGAGATTTTTTTTTATTGTTGTAGTTTTTTGGCTTGTATAGATGCAGAGCTTCTCTATTAAAAAAATACAAGCAATAATACTTATCCCCATAGTCCTACTGTGGGAGTAGCTTATTAGCATTTTGCCCATAGGTATTATAGGCAGGATGATTAGCCCATAATATCTTGATTTTGAGATGTGAGCAATAAATGTAATTCCCCATGTTTTGTTCCACCAGAGTTGGTTGCTCCATACAAAACTGTGAACAGCATGAAAGCATTCATCTGAGTCCTAAAAAATACTCACTTCTGCAGTTCTGTTTTTGGGAGGGAAAGAGTTGACTAATCACGCTTTGTTTAATAAATGTACTATTTTGTTCTCCTGTTGTGACAAACAAAAGCTGTCATTTGAGGAAATACACCATATGCTGCCAATTGGTGTAAGGACTGGTAATATCTGGAGCACAGAAAGTAGCACTGAGTGCTCTTTAACAATTGCTCCTTCTCTGAAAAAAAATCTGGACCAATTTCAGTGGAATGATGTGCTGTTCTGTCATCGGTGAAAGCAAGCTGTTGACATTTTGAAAACCAGCTAACACAAACAGCGGTATCGGTGCATTCTTGGATGTACCCTCTCTCCCTCTTATGTGTTTACGTCTTTTTGGATGCTTAGGAGCCTCAGTAAATCAGTGCTCAGTTGGGGCTGGATTGGTCCATGAAATATTTAAAAATCAAACTTATTTTAGATACCAACTCCCATCCATGCAGTCAGACATGTTTCTCAGCATTGTGTGAACCAAATACTCAAACACTCATGTTACTTAAAAATAGTAATCTAGCTCTCTATCATTGTTTTATTTATTTTTTTAAATAAATCTGAGAAAGCAAACTCTGAAACCTCCTAAAAAACAGGGCTGGTAGCACCTGGAGAGCACTCGTCAAGGTGTCCCCCAGGAGACGTGGTTTCCCCCATGCCATAGTGGTGGGTTTGCAGATGTATCTGCACAGGTGAGATACAAGACAAGAATAACCACCTTCTGAGAGTTAAAGAAACTCTTTAAGACTTGCTCTTCTTATCCTCCCTATTTCCTAATTTTATTTGAGACACATCATATCATTAATTTATTCTCTGGCGCAGTTTCTTGGTGATTTCTTTTCGCTCAAAGAATGCAAAGAGGATGTGAGCTGTAATTTTCACTCTCTGTGAATCTTTGTGTTAGAGAAAAAATGTGAACTCTCCTCCCCACAGGTAATGAGGATTAAACATAAAAATTCACAGATTTCTTTTTATATTCTTTGAGATGAATGGGAGAGACTGGCCTGGGAAGACACACGAAGTCAACATAAAGTTGGCTTATCTTCCAGCAATGACTTTGGCACGCCTTCCTCCCATGTAGAAATGATTATGCATTTAGCACTAGAGGCTTTGAAGCCTTTAGTATGGTGTTGACTGTAATAGGGACTTTCTTGAAGCTTTCCTTGGTGCGTATTCGTGATTTGATATGAGTTCTTTGGTCAGGATCCCATTCTGGTGCCTCCACTCAGCTCATCTGCTGCCTCCTCTCTGCTCAGAATCCTTCCTCGCAGTAGTGTGTCTCTTGTGTCTCAGCCTCTCTATCCCTCCCATCCCTGGAGGAGAGGCAAAGTTTCTGTTCCTGCTCCTGTGCCAGGCCTGTTTCCCCTTGGCACCCGCCTCACTCTTCCCTGCAACGCAGAGGATGTTGCGGAAGGGGGATGCAAGGACAGTTGTATCAGGGGAGAGATGGGAGGTAAACCACATTGTAATTCAGGTGAGGTGACTGTTTATAAGACTGGGAGACTTGTACATATGAGTTCTGATTTTCTTGGAAATGTGTGGAGCCTGCCAACAAGACAATAAGTTTGTTGGTGGGAGGGAGAGGAGCAATATCAAAAAGTTGATTCCGGGGCAGGTTCTGCTTCATCTGCATTTCTGACAGATCTTCATTGAATTTGTTCTTGAAAACCTGTACTGATGGAGATTCACAGCCTCCCAGCATAAACAGTGGATAACTATCTTTATGGCTAGACAGTTCCTCCTAATATCTAACCTAAATCTCCCTTGCTGCCTGCTAAGCCAGTCCCTTTGGTTTTCCACATCCGCAGGGAGGACAAGATTATCACTGCCTTTTGGCAACCTAACGTATTTAAGACTTGTTATCATTTCTCATTCTCTTACTGTCATTCCTCTTCCCTTTTCTTTCAACTAAACAAGCCCGCTTCTCGTACCCTCTTCTCTAAGGGTCACACTTGGCTAAGTTTTTTATCATTCCTGTGACTACGTTGCAGGGAGCAGCATCTTCCTTGAGATAGGGCCCAAACTGGATATAGGGCTGAGAGGAGTAAAGAGCCTGACATGTGATGCTCCTCTTGATGTATCTCCACGCATATTTGCCTGTGTGTACCAAGCCCTCCACTGCTCTTATGTAAAATCAAAGAATTGTTAAGGTTGGAAAAGGTCTGTAAGATCACTGAGTCAAATGATGTCTTCTGTCTTTGTGGCTCTAGCCCAAGAGACATTTTTGCTGTACTGCTCCATTTTTCTGTTGTATCCCTCTTCTTCATCATGGTTTTTTACACCTGCCTGTATTGAATCTCAATCGTTCATTTCAGACTGGGTCTCTAATTTATTAAGATTTTATTCTAATTGCAATCCCCAAAAATGCTCACAGCACTCCCTACAGATTTGTAATTGTAATCTTCCTTCTAATTTACAAGTCATTATTGGAAATACTGAACAGAGCAAGACCCCAGGCACAGCCCTTATATGTCTTTTCAGGTTGACATTGAATGTACTAACTATTCCTTCAGTACACATTTGAAGCATTTGTGTACCTGCCCAGAGTAAATTATACCTCAATTGTATTCACCTGGTTTGCATATAAGACTATCACATGCATCCATCAAAAGCTTTCCTCGTTCCAACGTGTGACTTCTACTGTTTTTTCCTCCCTAGTTACTATGCTCCCAGCTCCGTCAAAGAAGAAAATTAAACAGATTAGACTTAATTTGTTCTTGACAAGTCTGTATTTTCTGTTTTCTCATGACTTTATTATGTGGGAGTGGATGCAGTTACGGTGCAAGGTGGGAAGCAGAGAGATGGAAACTTTTCCTGGATTGCACACTCCCCTTCCTCCTGCTCCAGGATAAATCAACAAGTGTTATAAACTATTTACAAGTGAATTGAATAATAATTTGTCTAATTCGATGTCCAAGCATGGCTGTTTGGTCTATGATATCCCAGATCTGTCTGCTTCCCCCTTTTGTTTGAAGTTAGATAATATGTTTGCCCTTCACTCATCCTTTGAGAATTTCTAGAAGGTTTTCTTTTTCACTCATGGCTTGGAGGCAGCCATGGCTAATTCCCTACTCCTTTCTTACTCTTAGCCTATGCTTAATTAAGCCCCACCGAGTTGAATACATCCAGCTTGCATTAATGTTCTTTAATCTCTTTCTCCTCTGTTCTAGAGTATCTTTGTGTTAAGTATCTAACATTTGATCATAGTGAACACTATTGTTGAAGGCTCTTCAAGCACATGAATTTTATCTTTCCCGATGGAGCGTACATTTGCAAGTCAGTGGATGGGGCGGGGGTTGTTTCAGCAGCAGAGGTAGGGGCATGGTACAACAGCCTGCCACTTACAGTCCCATCTGACTTTATTGTCCCCAAAAAGATGAAATTAGCAAGGTAAAAGCCTTGTTTAATGTGTTTTTGATAAGCTGTCTTATCTGCACATATGCAAAACCAGAGTGAGAAAACAGAAGCAATTAAAATGGCCAGAGCCTTAGATAGTCTCCTGGGATGTAGCTCAGGGTTATATTTAGATGGAGCAAGTAGCACCATCTAGTATAAAAACTTCTACTACAAGAACCTGTTTTCCATTGCTCTAGTCTGTCAGGCTTTTATCACTTGATCTGAGACTTTCAGGTTGTATCTCTCTCTCAGGCTAAGTTTATTTTAATATTGTTGGCTAAACCAATCCAACCATTTAAAAAAAAACTAAGGGGGAGGAGAGAAGGAATGTTGTTTTGCCCACATTAAAAAAGGGAAAGAAGATAAATCCTCCAGTTTTTTGATCGAGAGCTGCAGTGCCATCATGTTGAGGAGCAGCATCTATGGTGACAAGGCTCTGAGATATCTGCGCATGTTCTCAGCAGACTCCTCTCTGTTTCCAGCTACTCTATTTTCCAAAGACTTTTTGCTCTCATCCACCAACAACCCCCAGTCTCTGGTGCTGAACAGCCCACTTGTGACCCGGCCCTGTACAGGGATGGTGCTCATGCCATAACTGCTGCAAGGGAAGTGCCAGTAGAGCATGTACTGCTAGACTGGGATCGTCCCTGTAATGACGGCGCTTGCTTCTTCCAGTACAGGTGAGATGGGATCTCAAATCTGGGAGCTGAGAGCAGGGACAGAGGTGCACCTTCTGGAAGACAGGACAGACGGTGTTCATCAAGAGGGGAAGGAAGAATTTGAGGTGATGGATGCAAACAGGACTGTCTAGGAGAAGCTGTAAGGGGTGCAGGAGGGCAGGATGGGCTGGCAAGCACGGTGGTGTTCTGTGTGGGAAGAGTGGAGACAGGAGACAGGGAAGGCAGGGAAGGAATGCTGGGCATAGGGCAAGAAGGACAGGTGGGCGTGGGAAAGGGGAAATGAAGACACTGGGGTGCGTGGCAGTGAGGAGTTAACTTAGTGGGGGGAATATCTGGCTTCCTGGACAAAAGTGTTGGTGTTGGATTAGATGGGCAGAGCAATGGAGGAAAGCACAGTAGATAAATTAGTGCAACCAATTTTTTGGCTTATCCCAAGTTTTCATTGTGTGGACAGCTGATTTGCCACACTTGGGTTGATGTGCAGAGCTACTAGATTAATGCAGCAGTGGCTTTGAATGTACCTAGTTCACTTTTAAAGCTAAAGTCTTTAAAAAAATCAGATTGTAGGCACTTCAGACCGGGTGCCTAGAATGGAGGGGATTGTTTTCACATTAATCTGTCTGCATAAATACTTCTGTCTGGCACAGGTCTGATATGAAATGGGAATAATGTTACCCAGACATGAGTGACGACAAGCTAGTTTAATGTGTGACCCATCTAGATAATATGCTTTGTAATTCAGATGCCTGTTAGTAACTCTGTCTTCAGAACAATGTTTGGATAGCTGCTGTAGATAAAGCCCTGGAAGACTAGCATCACCTAGTCTACACATCAACCGAGGCAGGAGTCCTGCAGAACTCAGTAGCCTCGAGTCATGTAATTACAGACTGCAGAAAATTGTGTGTCTGTGCAGGGTGCCTTGATTTTGGCAATTCTTAAAGTTGCAGGCTAAATTTTGAAATATGAATCATGTTCCTTCAATGTTTTCTATAAAAGAAAAAACTGATTCTTGTGCAGAATCACTTAGAATAATAGTTTTGCAGAGGTGGGCAGGGTGAATCATGAGCAAGAAGGACTTCAGGGGTTGTATTCAAACAGTTGAAGTGTTGCCACCTTCCCCTTTATTTCAAGTAGCAAGAGAGATGTTACAGAGGGCAGCCAGGGCCAAATTGTCTGTCACTTCTGGTCTCCCACCCAATATGTGGCTGCTGTGCCAGGATGCTCTCTGGGACTTGGGCTAAAGGAAGGAGCCTGCCAATGGGCTACTGGGAACACCATGAAGGGAGGGTTCAACAGCATGCAAGCCATTTTAGAGCATGGAGGTAAGACCTGTTCCTGCCACTGCTGCAAGTGTTGGCATTCATCATACAGACAGTGGTGGTACACCCCCCCCCCCCCCCCCCAGAATAATAAGGCTTGGGAACCTCTGCCACTGAAAAAACTACAGACAAAGGCATATCATCAGTAGAAACTGCTGTGTTTACCCCACTGAGAGCAAGCTCCAGAAGCAGCTCAGAGGAAACTCTAGGACCAGATTGCTTCAGGGTGTTTTTCAGGAGTGCTTTGGACTGCTCATTGCCAGTGATGATATCCTCACTCTTGGATGGAGTACCCCAAGATGAAGTGCTCTGATGATGTTTCCATCTGGTGGTCCCATTGTGTCCTGCTCACAGAGGCTTCGGGTCCCCATTGTGTCTGCCTGCATGGGGGCTGACGCTGATTTCCGCCCTTCACGCTTGTTTCTTTGCATCTGAGAGTGCTGCTGAGAAGTTTCCAGAGAAAAGCTTGGCCCCTGTTTCCAATCTAATACAGAGTTGTACCGGCCGCTGGGGACAAGTCGGAAATGCTGGCAAGATAGCAGGCATCCTCAGGAAGCAAACCCTATCAGAAAGCACTGATGTCATTGGCAAACAAAACAAATGAGCTCTGGAAAAACAAACTGTTTTCCAGCCTTGTTGATCTTTCCTCAAATTAGAAGCTCTGCACAGCCTTTACTCTGCAGCCCAATCTGACAGATTATTTACATGACAGTGCTGCAGCAGTGGTTTTGTTAGTCCTGCCAATCCAATTCCTTTGATTTTATTTTTTAGATTTATTTATCTAAGGGAGGGTGGGGTGAATGTCCTGGTGTTGAAGCCAGATTTGGAAAGCTGGCCGGCATCCTTGCAGATGACATGGTTGATGTCCTGTGAGCTTTGATCAGACAGGACCTCTGGCTTCCCTGCCCCTGGCCAGGTCTGATGCAGGGGATGCCACCTCCCCACAACTCCTGCACAGCCCTTCAAGGCATGTGTCCTGGCAGTGTTCCAGCTAGTGGCCACCTGCTGCTACTGCTATTGGCTCTTTGGAGCTTGGGTCATGGCCAAGGAGCATTTCTATATGTGGTGAGTCTGGGTAGAGCTCATCTGGGGTTTGGTGCTGAGAGCACCAAGGCAGGCAGAGCAGTGCAGGCTTCTCCCCCTTGGCTGTTTGCACTGTGGTGTTGCACTGCTCCCAGATGGCCCCCTACCACCGTCTGGAGGACCATGGGGTTTTCCCTTTCACACACGATAAGTCTGCAGAGCAGGAGGAGACAGTCTCACCAGTTCCTCATGGTACATTTTCACTCATTGCTCCTCACTCCTGGTACCAAAAGGAGGATCAGAGTAAACCCCACAGGCTGGAGATTTCTCACCCACTCACCCTTGCCTCTCTGATGTCACCTTGGCTGCAACGGGTGGCAGAGAAGGGGTTAAGGTCTGCTCCAAGCTAGCCTGATAATAGCAGGAAAAGCACATTTCTTCCATGCACCTGTGAGCGCTTCGATGGGCTTTCTGCTGTTTATGGTAGTCACATTGGATCTTTCTCTCGTTAGAAGCTGAACAGCTCTAGCAGCCAGCTGTTCCCTTTACTCTGCTCCTACCTGGCTCCTTGCACAGTCTGGGCAGGGGGTGGATGGAAAATCAGCTTTTTAGGTCAGCATTCAAAAATAACCCACAAAACCTTCCCTTCCTTCTGTGAGGGAAGGGTCCCACTCTTCTCTGCTTTCTGCCTGCTTGTACTTACTGCTGGCTCGCCTACTCAGAGCTCTTAACTGGGAATTTTGAGTCCTGTTCTAGCAAGGACTACTCTTAAAATATCTTCAGCACAGAGCTTTATTCCTCTGTTTTTAAAGGGTGCTTAGTGTTACCTCTGTGAAAAGGGAAAAGATTCATTAAGCTCTAGAGACAAACCGGTTTAAATGTTCAGCAGGCTCTCAGGCTGAAAAGCCACTTCTGCAGCATTCCAGGTTGCCAGTGGAGTTGTGGCTTTGCATAAAAATCATGTCTGTTTTTCCGCACCATGGGCTCCCAGGTAAGTGCTGTGGCCTCTCTGGGCAGTACTGGACAGATGCAGCTGGAGGATTCCTGCATGCCCAGGAGCTACACACTAGCCTGGCCCAGAGCAGCTGGCCAGACCAGCTCTGCACCCTGCAGAGCACCCAGGAGATAAGGTGGCACCGAAAAGGGATGGGGTGCTGGGTAGTCAAAAAGTGGCCATAATATATAGAGCAAGCACATCCAGTTCTGTGTATATGTAGCCTGAGAGATTTAGTACTAATAAACACACAGCATCTCAGTAAGTTGCTCCATTTTAAGTAAATAATTGTCAACAGCAGTGAACAGACTTCTCCCTTTTTCTGTGCTCAAGAAGCGTATTAGAGACCAGTATAAAATGCACTTGCTTGTCATGGTCTTTGCAGAGATGATCTCCTTTTGAGCAGCTGCCAGTGCTGGGCTCATGATCCTCCGACGGGTCTGCTACTACTAAGGACACACCGTACTCAGTAGGCATGTTAAATGAACTCTTCATGGAGGGAAAATCATCTTGTATTTTGTATTTTACATAATGAATCTATTTGTGTGTTTTATCTCTTTATCCACCTTTTTAAAATTTCTTTTTTCTGGTAGCACACTTTAAACAGGGAGGAATGTATCAGAATGGGTCCATTGTTTTGCACAACCTACAGAACAGAACGTTACCTTCCACGTGTTTTTAAACCCTGGAAGAATGGGTGTTCTGTAATTCCCATAATAAGCTGTGAGAGTGGTATAGACAATAGAGATTGTTTCCGGCCAACTCATTCAGTTTGCTGGATCTTTGCTCTAGTCAGTGCAGAATTGAGGGCTGTCACTGGGGAAGAAAAATCTTGACTGTCTTATGTCTGGGAAATAATTGAGACACAACAGACATGGCCACTGCAAGTTGTTTCCAGTCATGTTATGCAGTGGAAGTGTGCTGTAAAACCAGCATACCTGAAATCTTAGATTTTGTTTTATTCTAGCTGAGGGCTGCACTTTTCCAGCAGGCCAATGCAGGGAGAAAAGAAAGTAAGCTGGAAAAGGACTGTTTAGCTGGGGCATTGCATGATATTACCTGGATTTCTCATGTGGTTGATAATTCCTTTTTTTTCTTATGCATATTTTGTCCTTGTTCATGTGAACATTTTTTTTTAAAATTGGAATATGCAGAGCTGTAGGGAGAGGCATATTGTCCTGTAATCCACCCGCTCCTCCTGCAGCAACTTAAAAGGTAATATAGAGCACACCTCTCCATGACTGGAGAAAAATCGTTTCTAAGGAAATGTCTGTTCAAGCTGTGGGCTTACCTCCAGTGCAAGGATTTTTTTGAGATCACATTAGTAAAATCTGAAAACTGCAATCACCAGTGAATTCTGGAGTGAAAGGGACTGAGTCAGCAGCAGCAGCGTGGCATCTGCTGCTTGGCTGAGTGCAAGGAGGTGTATTGTCTAGGGAAGGTCATCACATGATTCATCAGCATCTGCATGCACTTTGCTTCATCTGTTTTATTAAGAGGGTGGAAAACTGAGTCCAGCAGATGAGACTTTAGCTTGGGTAAGCCTACCAGCTGATCAAAGTTATCTTTCCTTGTTTAAAGCAGCCTTCTCCCTGTTTTTTGTTTTGTTTTCTAGTGATGGGTCCAGTGGGAAAGAGCTTTCTGATGGCACAGCTGTGAGTGAAACCAGCACAACATGTTCAGTGTCGAGGACCTCCTGATTTCTCATGGATACAAATTGTCAAAAAATCCCCCTGTTTCATGTGAGAACAGGCATGATGGATACCGGCATGAAATCGCAGGGAACAGATCTGCTCAGAGATCAACACTGAACGGGTTTGAGGCAGAATCCAGAACTGGAGCCTACAGCAAGAAACCTCTGGTGAAATCCAACTCGAGCAGCACTGAGAGCAGCCATGGGAGCCAAGGGAGGCAAGCAGGTCCTGGTTACCACCATGACCTTCAGGGTTTGTCCACTTTTCATACTTCAGAAGGGGGGTAAGTTTCAGCATCATGCCATGGCTTTGCTTTCTCTTTCTTTTGGTCCTGACAGATAACTAACCACAAATCTAACCCTTAACACCATCTTCCTGTGATCCTTTCCTGCTCCTATCCAAGTGCATTTCCATGCACTGAATGTCCACATGAAGCAGTGATACCTCCATTCACCTTCTTCTAGAGAAAGGCCTTTGGGGATACTGGGATGATGGGAAGTGGCTGAGTGTCGGAAAATTCAATTTACTTTTGTAGTCTGTGTAAGAAAGGCCTTTCTGATGGACTTAGGAAGGCTCAGTCCTAGTACAGGGAAAAACATGGGGAAAAGTTCTTCTTTTCCTTCAGTTTAAAAAAAAATGAACCCAGCTTCTTCTGCCACATACACACCCCAGTTTCTGTTGTAGATTCAGCCATGTGCAGCTCTTGGTGGTTATTCCTCTAAGCACTGTGGACTTTCTTGTTTTCCCGAGGCCACTCTTGTGGAGTGAGCATGAGAAGGTGCCTGTGCACTTCTTTTTAAAACATCTTCAAGCTGGTGGAAGCTCTTGTCGTCACTCCATAAAATGTGCTTGTACAACCATGGTTGCTCAACACAGAGTACGTGCACGCCGGGGCTGGGGCCGGCTGGGCAGGAAGAGCTGTGTGTACACACTGCTGCTTTGCCATTGTTCTGCAGCTATTTGAGTGCTGCAGATGAAAAAAGGAAAGGGGCTTGAGCAGGACTGGAAGCCAGCCCAAGAATGACGATGGTTTACAAGGAAAAGCCCCTTCCTCCTGCCGAGTGGGCTTGAAACTGAAAGCAGGGCAAAACACTGTCACCTTGGGAGCTTGTCCTCTTACGAAGTCCTTCAGTAACATGTGGCAGAACCATGTGTCCCCTCACTGCTGGTCTTCTCTGCTCTTTCGCTTCATATCTCTTCCTCTTGCAAGCCTGCTTGCCTGGAGCAGGAATGGCTCCTGGTTGCCAGCTAGGATAATAGGCAGGAAGAGATATGAACCCTGTAGGGCAGCAAGTCCCAGCCGTGGTGAAGGTTTCCAGGTGGAACCATCCGTTCTAGAGAAGGAAGGATACAAGTTACAGGTTACAACAGGTTACAAGTTTAAAGGTAATAAGGAAGATCCTTCCCGGTGTTTTGGATGAAGTAAACTGGATGGAAAAAAAAAAAAAGAGGAAAAATACTGAAAGAAAATTAAAGGGAAAAAGGTTTTGAAGCAGGGGGAGAGAGTGTGCAGCGGTTCTGAGGAAGCTGGCGCTTAGCCTTGGAGCTGAGTTTACAGCGTGGAGAAAAACAGGTGTGAGGAAGATATGGCTGTGCAAGGCTGGAAGCTACCAGAGTGCTGCTGCTGCTGCTGCACCCTGTAAGGCAGAGCCTGTGTGAGTGCACAGTGGGGTGCGAGGGCTGCTGCCGGCCTGCCTCCTGCTCCTCTGCTGTGTCTGTGTGGGCTCACGTGTCTGCCCAGCAGCTCGGACATGGCAGAGGTGTCTGTTACTGCCGGCATTGGCTGAACACAAAATAATGTTCTCTGACAGTTTAAAAGTCTCTTTCTAATATCTCAAAATGCAAGGGGTGGAACTTGTCAGTATACAGCACAGTTAAATATTATATCCTGGTCTTAAAAAGTGGCTTTTTCACATAAAATAGGGAACACAGCCCTGAAAATGGCTTTGTCATGCTTTCATAAAAATAGAAATATTTTCTTGCTACTATTGTTACAACAAAGTCTGATTCCCAGTGAGCCTACTGGGAACTCTTGCAAGGCGCTGGCAGCTGGGAAAGCCTTTATATCAGCCATCCCTTCCTTGCCATGCCCAAGTGTTTGGAGTGACTCCAGTGCGGAGTGTGACACAGCCATGGCCCTGCTGGTGCGGGAAGGGAGGAGCAAGCTCTCCGTGCCGGATCTGGGGAAGCTGCAGCACCTGTGTGCCAGCTCCTGAGCTCCAGAGCCACAGTCCCCCTCCAGACCCACTCCTCTGCCCCAGGAAGGCACCCGGGGCTGCCATGTGAGTCTGAGCTGCTTTAAAATTGAAGAGAAGGTGCTTGTGATGGCCCGGTTGGGAGTGTTCAGACCTGTGGCGTTTGGGCCGCAGTGAACACTGCTGGACATTTTGATATCCCTGCCTTTTTCTGGGCAGTTGTGGGAAATAGGCTTCTGCTTCTCAGGCTGGCAAAGAGCTGCACACTGCAGAGACTTGGGGACCATTTAGGCCCAGAGAGGGGGTGGCCCCCCAGTAAGATACTCTTTGGGCATTGCAGGCTTCTTGCAGCCATTTCCTGGTGCTGCTGTTGCAGTCAGCGCAGCAGCACCCGAGCAGGCAGTGTGTGTCCCAGCCACCTTCAGAGGCAGCCACCAGCTCCACAGCACCCCGGGGCATGGCTTGGGCTCCTGCGCCAGGGAATTGCCCACACCACACTGTAGGTTACACCACTGATGCAGAAGAGCTGATCACATCCCGTACACCACAGAAGTGAGTGATGGTGCCAGCACCATGGCTGCCTTTGCAGGGAGGTTTGCAGAGCATGGGGTGTTTTGCGATGGCAGGGGATGATGCTGTTGTCTCTGCTTATTAAAGGTTGTTCTGCTAATCAAGCCTTGCTGAGGAGGAGAGAGGCTTCATAGTGACTGCATGTGGACACATCACACCACGTGCTGCTCCTGCTGCTTGTGAGGGGGGAGTGACACCATGGTGGAGTGGGGACGTGGTGTTCTGCTCTATCCTGTTGTTCTTCAGGCAAAGCATGAGGGAGCAGATGGTGGTAGGCCTGTCCTGGCTGTCCTTGCTTAACTGAGCAAACAGTAAAGGTTTGGAAGAGGAGACAAGTCAAAGAAAATGGGAAAGCTGGCCCTATGGAGAGAGATGAGAGGGTTCACAGAAGGAGAACCCCCCTCTTGGTTCTCTTCTGAGTGGAGAGAAGAGGCATTTTGCTTAGCTGTTTTTGTGGGAGGAGTTATGTTAGTAGCTAACAAACTTAAAGATAAATAGATAACATCATTAATGAGATCACCTGCTGGAAAAATTAGGAAAGTGTACTGGTGTTGCCCAATGCTGGGTCTCAGAAGAGAGTATATGAGGATAGGATCCCAAAATAGAGCAGAAGCTGCCAGTGTCCAGAAAAGCCCTCTGAAAATTTTTCCACCTTGCTGCTTTTCTTAAACAGTGTCTCTTAGCTGGGCACAAAGTCTGTGCTGGTGCCTGCAGCTCACACAGAGTGAGCTACTGGGTACCTCACACCTACTGCTTGTGTGCTGGCAGCCAGAAACAGGGACAGACACTCTATAGATTGCCCTGCAGTGGCCTCATTCTGCAGGGTTTGGACTTGGAAGCCTGTGCCACACTCCACTTTTGGCTCCATTATCTGTGTCATGTGAGCTCCTGCTGGTCCAGTGTCACCTTAGGGGAACTGGGCAGCTTCAACCCACTGCTCTGAGCATGACAGCTCAGTGAAACACGGTCATGCAGCCAGTGCAGGGTGGACTGGTGGCCTCATTTCTTCTAAAGGACTAAAATTCATAGAAAGCTAGAAATAGTTTGGGGGTTTTACAAAGTTTTAATTAGATTAATTTTATGTAGAATTAATTCAAAGCCCTTTATGACGGCAAATGTGCTATTCATTAGAAGCAGGCCTTTTAGAAAAGAGTTAATAATGTTAAAATCCACCCCCTTGGTCCTATGGGACCGCTCTGTCCTCAGCACTTAGATCTCCACAGTTGGTCCAATGGAACTGCTCCATCCTTGGAACCTCTCCCAGCTGTGAGGCACTTACCAGCTGCTGTGTCTGAGTGTGCATTTCTTTGTGCGTCAGTACCAGCACATCATGGAGAGAGACAGAATTGTGTAGTGGCACAGTCACAGATGAGCTGCTCAGAGGGACTGTGCGGTCTTGTTGTTGATAAGCCTGCACCATGACTGGTATTCGCCATCCAGAGATGTAGCATTGCTGAGTCTGTACTGAAGCATATTGAACTTGGAGTGGCTCTTGGAAGTTTCCCCTTCCACCACTTTATTGACTGGAAGACCCAGAAGTGTTGCATGTCCTGGAAGGAGGGACTCTCTGCTGCATTTGTGGCCACAAGCATTGGTTGTGCTGTGTTGCTGTACTTCCTCTGTCTGCCTGCCTGCCATCTAATGTGTGATGGGTGTGAAGGAGCTGGTCTCTGACACTGGGAGCGGAGGAAACTTCAGGATGGAACTAAACTGGACAGTCCTTGGAGCATGCCCTTCCCACTGTGCAGTGCAGTGTCATCTTTTCCAGAGGTTTACGGGGTCCTTGATAGAGACTGTCTGTGTAACCCCTTCTAGTGCCTTGGCCAGGAGCTAGAGAGACTGATATTGTCTGTCCTTTGAATAGATCTTAGAAAAGATCAGGTTTAAAACGCTCTAAATACCTCCTTTTAAATGTCTTTTTAACATTCCTGTTGCAATGATGACATAGTAAAGGTTCTGTGGGGGTTTGTATCATGTTCTGAAGTTCATTACTGGAGTCTAGTTATTAACCTTTAAAAATAAATTTAATCTTTTAAACAGCTTTTGATAGATGGAGGAACAACCTTCCTGTTGATAAGAATTTGGGTTTTCTTTGTGTTTTGTTTTTTTTTATTAAATGGTGAGTTAAGCTTTGCAAAGACATCTCTGAACATTTAAAAATTAAGATTTTTAGATGCTTTTCTAAGAGATGCTACCACTGAAGCAGGAATCATTTCAGAGAAGTCTGATGGCCTGCACTGAGCAAGATGTCAAACTAAATAATTGTAATGGTTTCTTCTGATCTTGGAATCTATGACTCTGTACTTCCTGCAGTTTCTGTAGACCCTTTTACAATGATGGATGAAATCAAACAGAAAGAGCAACCTGTCCCTTCCCTCCTCACTACAGCTAGACCCTGATTCTTACCCCAATTTGTAAACACAGATACAAATGCTGTCCCAGCAGTATGGGGAGGAGATGAAAAGGTAGAAGACAGCATTTTTTCAGCTGTATGTTTCCACATGGAAACGTTCATTGTTACTGCAGTCAGCTTTTCGATACAGGAGGTGTCCTGTTATATCTCACCAATTAATGAAGACGCCTGTTACTTCCTAGGGTTCAGCAATCAAATTATATTTCGTGCTTCAGCAGCAGAATATTTTGTTCAGATATTCAGTCTTAATCCAATTGAATTAATAGGAACAAGATGCTCCTTATTTCAGTTTGGGTTTTAAACTTTTAGACTCATAGGATGAAGTTAATATACATAAAAAGAATTGCTGTGAATCGGGATGGCTTAATTTCAATCTGAATTTTGACTTGAATTATGTCTTCACAAATGATCTGTTTAAATAGATCATTGTTTTTCATAAAAAAAAGCCAGATGACACTGTTTATATACCTTGGGGTGAAGAGAAAAGAAAGAAATTCTTGAGTTCTAACTACATACTTGTCCTATTTCTGTCAATTTTGATTTTTCTTTCCAGTCTTATGCTGGTGGCAGCCACACAGTGTAAAGGCAGTTATATTGTTGGACACCTTAGGTACTAGAATAGCAGAATGCAATTCTAGTAGAAAATTAATTATTTATATAGAAGGGTACCAATTTTGTTCTGCAGTAATGTATAAAACAGTTTACACTGTTCAGAACACACAAAGAACCTATTCTGTTCATGTAAATCTGTGGGTTTGAATTTTTAATCTGCAATAAGATGTTCGGTGTCTTTCATATTTCAGTAATAGATTGCTGGAGTTAATCCCTCTTTTATTTAAAAATTTTATATTTCTTTTGAGGTATTTTACATTTTAAATATTGGTTCCATCTTATTCAGAACTGTATTGATATATCACCATTGTTGTGACATGTCATTTAATCCAAAGCACTTTGGAAAAATTTGTTCCCATAGAAAGATGAACAAGAATTAATTCTGGAAATTACATGGTTAATTACAGCACTTGTACTAGGATGCAAATCATGTTTCTGACAGAATTTATATGAAGAAATCTCATGAAATAGCTATCTACCAGTACTCCCTACCTGTGCTGCTTGGATTCCTATTAAACTTGCATACCTCAGTAGTCTTCTTGACATCTATAGATTTTGATTTAGCAGGGTGTAGAAGTAAGACAGTCATTTCTTGTTTTAGAATGGAATCATAGAATCAGAGACTGGCCTGGGTTGGAAGAGACTTTCAAGATCATCTAGTTCTAAGTCACCTGCTGTGGGCAGAGGCAGTTTTCTAGTGTCCATCAAGGAGGGCTGTGCATGTTTGCACAGCAGGTAATTGTGTGCATTTTTCTTTCTTTCTAACAGCTTTGCATAGCTAACAACATGTCAAAAGAGCTTCTGTCCCCTCCTTTACTCATGTTAATGACTGACTTTTAAATCCTCTCATTAAAATCATAGTCATCTGGTTGCAAATAGATTACATAAACCCCATTGGCATAACTCATCATTTGACCTCCTAGGGGCCCTATCCATAAGAGAAAGAAAGGGAACGGGTGCACACTGCCTCTGACACTGCGTTTTCTTTCAGGGTTTATGACAGGCCTCATTTAGCATGGTCTTCCCAGCCCAAGACTGATAAAGATCTTGCCTACTGGAGAAGACGAGGACAGGACTTCAGTGTGCTATTAGGCTATTCCCAGAAAGCCAGCGTGGAAATGAAAGGCTTGGCTGCAGCCCCGGGGATACCCCGGCACCCCAAGGAGAATCAGCTGAAGGTGGGAACAGGTGCAGGGTATGTCAGAAGAAGTGGCTTGCAGGAAAGCTGTGAAGTGCCCAGCGACTGCAAATGGCAAAATCTGGGAATGGAAAGCTGGAACCAGCCAAAAAAGGTGGGGAGGCAAATGTCCGAAGGCGACAGGGAAAAGCTGCTTCAAGAGCTGTATTCACTGACCCTGGGAGACAACGTACTCAGCACCCACAACAAGGGGAAATCGCAGTCGCTGCCGAGGGTCCTTTCGCCCGAGAGCATGAGGTGCGTGGAAATGCCCTCCCTGACCAACAGTAACAGCTCGCTCAGCGTAACTAAAACCCCCTCCTATCCCCCAAACAGACTGAGTGTGGAACCAGTCAAGCACCATGGAAAGGGAGGCCATTTCCTTCCCCTGGTGAAACCGAAGTATGGGAAACCTCTCAAGCCTCCATCCTATGAAGTGCAGCGGCAGACTAGGGCATCTACAGAAACCGTGGATTTCCAGGACCACTACCAGAAAGATGAACCCATCTCCTACTTAGCCAAAGTTAATGAGCCAAGGAAAGATATTTGCATTCCAGACTCTGGTTTGGAGCCCCCCGTGTATGTACCTCCTCCTTCGTACAAATCCCCATCTCACCAAACCGTGACCCCACGTTCCCCCAGTGAAGTGCCTAACACCAACACGTGCGCCAGCAGCGATCCCCAGGGTCCTGCAGAGCGGGTTGTCCCCTGCCAACAACCAGCCACAAATGCTTTTGAAGTGGTGGGTGACCCTTGCAAAGACAACCATTTTCCTCATGGGAAGCAAAGCCATGCAAGGCGCTCTGCTGACCACCTGCGTTCTGTGCAGTATATTCCCTTTGATGATCCTCGGATACGACATATTAAAATTGCACCACTGGAAGGTCTGCAGGACAACTCTAAATACACTGAAAATGCATGTAGTCCCAGTTCTGGTGCTTTACAAGAGAGAAATATTGAAGTACAGTATAACAGTGCCTTTGTGAATGCATCAAACTTGTCCAGTTCTGCAAAGGGAGAAAGAACTTCTCACAGCTCCACTCATAGCAAGAGATGGTTGGCACCATCCATCCGAGATCAGGAAAATTGTGCCTTGCCGGACCAAAGAGACAATTGTAGTGCAACTAGTCACAGTCCCTGTAATGAAGCTAGCACAGAGTATGCAAAAGGCAAACTTTCTGTAAGAAATTCACATATGGACAGCACCTGTGAGACTGTTACAAAAGTGAAAAAGTTTGAACCTGGAACTGGGATGCAGAGCAAAAAGAGTTCAAAGAAAAAAATGAATGAAACTATATTTTGTTTGGTCTCTATCCCAGTTAAATCAGAATCCAATCTGCCAGATACAGATAGGAACAACAACATAACCCAGAGCCCTGATAAGAATGGGTTTCATAACAATGGGGCTTTGCAAGAACAAAGTCTCTTAAGTATGTCTTCAACGGACTTGGAGTTACAAGCGCTTACAGGAAGCATGACCAATAAAAATGAGTTACAAAAACAAGAGCTGTGGAGACCAGAAGAGTTCAAACAAATGAATGACCTCAGATTTATTCAGCCTACAAAACACAGAGAGCTCAAATATTCTGGCTCCTGGCCAGGTGATCAGTACAAAGACCAGCAGACACAGACCAGTTTCAGTGAAGAATCTGAAAGCCCACAACTTTCACATGGTACAAAGCCTGGGCAGCCCAATAGTGGCAAACTGCTGTCTCCCAAACGCCTGGGATGTACAGCATCCACAACAGAAGCAAAACAGAGAGGGTCACCTTCTGAAGAGAGAGGCAGCAGACAGAGTAGTTATGGTATGAAGGGTCAGATGTACCTCAGCCAGTCTAGCAACAGTGCATTTTCCAGGACTGCCCCCTCAGCCCTTCAGGCCCCCTCCCCAAAAGCCCACCACAGCCAGCCCGTGCCTGCCCAGGAGAGGGAGAATGGTCTTCTTTCCAAGGCAGATGTAGTTAAGGGAGAACCAGGTGCTCCCTGCAACAGTAAAGAGCTGTTTGGGCAGTTCCTGTTGAAACCTGTAAGTCGCCGTCCCTGGGATGCAATAAGTGAGCTAGAAAGTTTTAACAAGGAGCTGCAAGGGCAGGAGGAGAGCACAAGCAGTGAGGAAGACTTGGAAAGTGCTGCAGCTTCTCTGCAGGCAGGTGCCCTTATGCAGAGGAGGGCATCAAAAAGTGAGAAATCAAACCAGGAGCCAAAACATGGTGGGAAATCAGAAATGTTTATGCCAGAGGTGCCTGTATTTAGGTCAGGAAGGGTTAAAAGTAAGTCTGAAAGTTGGAGCATGGGGACAGAGCATGGTGCTGAGCCAGGCTGCATTGGCTCTAAAGGCTCCTCACATCCAGGAGGGAGCAGTGAAGGAGTCAGGCCAGCAGATGGAAGTCTGATAACAGAAATGGGGACAGGGGAAACCAAGAGCAGAATGAGTAAACAGCCAGTTCATGTGAGCCCAGTCAAGAGAGTTTTGTCCAGCAGCTCAAGCAGTTCATGTCACAGTAATCCTTTCAATAACCCTGTCTTGCAGGAGATGAGTGAAGACCAAAATTACCTAGACTTTGTTAAACTGAGCAAAGGTGCAACTCCCACAAATGATACAGTATTAGAGAGAGGCTCAGTAGTACGTTTGTCACTAACGAAGAGGAGCCAAGGGTGCTCTGAGCCAGACTTGAGGTCAGTGGGACTTGATGTGGCCCCAGAACCTGGTGCTAACCACTCTTCAAATGCAAATGCAGTGGAAATCCCTGTGAATGAGTCACTGCAGGCAAGAGCTGCAAGAATTTTAGGTATAGATATAGCAGTGGAGTCTCTCCTTCCTGATGACCATGTTGGGCCTCACCTAGGCACTAACCCTGCAAATGGTGCTCAGGACTTTGAGTCATCATCAGTGGAGAGCACAATAAATGACAAAGAAGGAAAAAAAGAGGATTCTTACGAAGGCAGGCGAAAGTGTGGCTGGACAGAGAGTGCTCTCTTTGTCAGAGCTGGAGGACGATCTTTATATCCTGATGAGTGGCTGACCACTCACGAGGAAGCCAGTGCTAAAACACTGGTAACTGAGCAAGTTCTTGAACAACCTGTGAGTCCCAGACAAGGTGAGGACCAAAACTTGGTCTGCAAGTCAGCTGTATATCAGCATTCAGAAAAGAGAGTGAGGAGCACCTCGAAAGTGATAGAGACACTTCAAGGCAAGCTGACGTCTCCTCCAAGCCGGACTGCCATGGATCGCTTGGTGCGAATGAAAGAAGTTGACTCTGTGTCCCGGATGAGACGTCTGAGCATTAAGAGCGCAGACTCTGGAGAGGAGGTGGATGAGGAGAAGCTGTCGAAGGTACAAGAGGAGAGAGGAAGCAAACTGGCAAGCTCAGGGGCTGTTTCCAAGCGTGTTATCTCTCTCAGTGAAAATGGATGTTTAGGTGGAATGGACAAGAAGAAGATTGACAGAGATTTCGCTTTAGGTAAGACCCAATTATGGGAGATCCAGATGGGTCCTCTTTCCTTATGTAACGGGCATGATCAGTTTGCTTATGCCCACGTAATTCTGCTCAAATAGTAACAGGCTGTAGGTGGTACTACCGTCATCTGGGAGCCACCCACTTTGCTCTCCTTGTGGAAAAGATGAGTGTTCTCTGATCCCATTTTAGGAATAGTTACTGTAAAACTCACTTGTGATACTGAAACTCATTCACAGAGACTGGAGTGCTCCCTAAGGTCTCATCTCTGTCTAATTGTTTCAGAGAATGGTCAGGCTATAATAGTGGAGTTCAAAGACAGACATTCTAGTGTCAGTATTTGGGAACACGTGGTGATTCAATCATAGCCTCTCCTTGAAGACCAATTTTTTCCCTCCCTAATACTTAAATAGATACATACTATATCATAGTTCAGAAGAAACTGAAAATAAAAATCTGATGTTCTTCTCTGAAGCCTCTGGGAAATGGCTGCATTCAGGGGCCTGGAAAATTCTCTCTCTCATGAATATTTTCCAGATCAGACGTTGAGAATAACTGTTAACCCCAGGTCAAATGGAAAGTTGACTTTTTCAGTGAACACCTTTTTTTTTCCCTGTTTTTTGGTGTTCCTCGTCTCTCAAAAGCATATAAACTTGTGTAGTCCATATGTGTCCCCAAAGTAACACAGGCTGTTCTCTCCCTGTAACCGTTTTCATACAGCATTATGTTGAACAACTGAAAATTGGTTGTTACCATAGATCTTTGTAAAGGGGTAAATCTCCCAGGCCACCTGCCTAGTCCATTAAATTAATTGGAGTGAGCAAATGTGCGGTGTGAAAGTTGTTAAATTAGTGTTAATCTCCTCCTTCCTTTTTCCATCCTCTCTGTAACAGCTGACACTTTACCTTGAAATCTGCGCAGGTTATTCATTAACCCTCATCGATATAAATCTGTTCACAGTTTTCCAGTACAGAGGGACTGGAATTAAATGCAGTATACTTTAAACTGGATTTAGGCATTTCTTTCTGAAGAGAAATGCTTGTATGAGTTCAAAGTATTGACTTCTGCAGTCTTGCAGCCTTTCCTTTCATGTCTTTTTCTGTATCCTACATCTTTGTCTCTTTCTGCTCTGAACTGTGTTTCTCTAGACCAGATTTTCCAAACAGGCTAATTCAGCTTTCTTGTACCCATCAGGTCTAGTATGCCCCACATGCATTTCATATGCTTTCCTCCCTTGGGGTTTCTGCTGGAGTGAAGAAAATAACTGTTGTGGTGACATGACTTCAGGGATGTATCAAAACAGATTGTGTGCATTTTATTGGAGAGTTATTCTGCAGTAAATTAGGTCTAAATTTATCCTCTTGCTGACAATGCCAGGCTTGTATTCTGCAATGTGTTCCCATTGCAGCAGTTCCCTCATAGCCGTAACAGCCCTTCCTACCCTGTCTGGATGGCATGAATGTCCCTTCCTGCTGCGCACATCCAGTGCTGCAGGGTAACACACAGGTGGGGTGGGCAGGCAGCTCTTCCACTGGTCTTTTCCCATTCAGAGAGACCCTAATTTGTTGATGGCCACAGAATCTTCACCTTACCTTAACAGGACAGGATTGAAGATTCATATTTGTAGAAAATCCTGATGTGTCTTCCCCTGTTAGGCCTCACTGCAACTTCCAGACTAGCCCATTGGTACAATTGAAAGCCCAAGTGAGAATTCATCCTGGAAAACCATCATATTCATTGCTTTTAAAGAGCAAATATTCTATTCTAAAAGGCCATTCTATTTGAAATGAGGCAGAGTTAGTCTTATAATTGCAGGCTGGGCCTGTCACAGAGGCTGGAGCCCTTAGCAGAAACAGGCTTTTACATGTATAATGTAGCTTGGCAGACGAACAGTCATCTCAGAGTAAGAGCTCTGCCAAAACTCAGGGCAAGAAGCTCATCTTACTATGCAAATACTGCCATTAGAAGAACATCTCCAAGTATTCCCAAATGCATTGGATGTCTTTTCTCCTTTGCTGTTTGAAGACATGAGGCTGCTAATCTGGCTTTGTTTCTACAGAGAGCATTTTGAATGAGCTTAACCAAATGTTGAATAAACATTTCTGTATCAGTGCTAGAACTCTAGTGTCTGTCCCCCTCAGAAACCTGGCAGTCTTGACACCTTTGTGTCCTTGTTTAGGTGCTGAGAGCATGAGTAAGCTTTCAGAGAATAAACTGAGCCATCCTGAGGCTCCATGTCTTGTAGCCTCATTTTATCCCTCTCTCCCCACCCCTACCCCTGTCTTGCCACTCCCTGAAACAATGAGCACCTGCAATTTTGTGGGGAATTCTAATAATGTGAATGTGTCTGGCCTTAGGAAAATCAGGTTTCTGAAATGTAAATCCATTTTTATTCTTAGGTTGACCTGTCACAGAGCAGTTCAGAATTTTTGTATGTTCTAGCAGTTTACATGGCAAAATATTTACAGTTGAAAAAATGTGACTGCTTTAGAGGCATCTTCCCACACCATCTGTGCATCAAGCTTAGAAAGATGCAGCATTATCCTGGAGTGCCCTAGTCCTCAAAAACTTTTTTCCTGTTGATTTTTTTGCATTTATGTTTGGAAATACCAGAAGAGGCTTAGCTGTGATAAACAATTCTGAAATGATTAGTGTTGCTGGCACAGACACCTTTTTTGGCCAGCCTAGAAATTTGAGGAGAGTGGGCAAGAGAAGTGATAAAGAATTCTGCACCAGGAATCCACCCACTGGGGCCAAATCCTGAAGTCCTTTCTTAGTCACTCCCCCCTTGACATGAGTATGGATGCTGCAGATGGACACTTGCACACGGAAGCAAAAATTTCCCTTGAGGATTTTTATTCTTGTTTGAATGAAGACATTCACTCACATCAACATGAAAGTTCTGAGGATGAATGTTTTACTCCAAAGTGTGATATTTATATGTGGAACTGTTTTCATGCTCAACTGTTTAAATGCGACTGCTGTGGGAGTACAGCCCACGGGAGGGACGTTTAAGGTTAGCACAGATATTCAGGTTGCATAAGAGCAGCAAGTAGCACGTGGCAGCACAGGCTGCAGTGCCGGTTTGTCCAGGCCCTTCTGCACATACAGACTCCTCCATAGGTAGCCGTGGTTCCTCCATGCCATGGCTGTGCATCCCAAAGGTATATCAGGCATCCGCATGACAACACTGGGTGGGCTGACCTCACAAGGCAAAGCCTTTTCCTTGCAATCCTATCCCAGAATGACAAGGGTGAAGGAGAAGGCTCAAGTCTGCTCACTTCATGGACAGCGTTGGTATAAACCCAATAAAAAAATCTGGTAGAAGAGTGTTCTCAGGGATCTGGGAAAAGGAAAGCCAATGTGTGGGATGTCCTGTGAACTACGAGGAAGTAGGCTGAAAATGAAGAACAGTGTTAGTAAGCCAGTCTGGTGCTTTAGCGAATAAGGTTTGAAATGTGAACTGCAGTTTTTCAGCCCAACCATAGTAATGGAATGCAGCTGTGCTTTCCTGTTTTCTGTTGAATTAATTGGAAACCAAGGATTTGCAATCAACTGAGAAGACCCTGATGACTGCATGGCATAATCACTCCTTCAGCCAGCCTTAAACACCCTGCTAGAATGTTTAAAGCATTTACTGGTTCTTAGTGTTCAGTACAAGGGGGAGCAAATATTCTGTCTTTTTTTTCTCTGTCAAAGCACCTGAAAACTAGAAGTAATCACTTAGCTTTCAGTGCTCTTGTTCCTACCTACCCAAGACCTCCCAAATTCTATCTCCATGCATTGCATCAATCAAAGTTGTTCCCAAATTACATTGGTATAAATACAGAACTTGTGCCAGGAATGTGGTATGTATCTTTAAGGTGGTAATTCCATTATCAGCTTCTTCTTTTAAAATAAAAACTAAATAAAAGATGTCTCATTTCCATAGTTAGCATTATAGGATAGGTTTTACAATACGTTATTAATAGTGTTTTCTTGTTTTTTTTCAGATACCTATGACCCCACCAAAGTTGAAAAGGTGTGAGATTAACAAAGAGGAGAATAGAGAGATTTCTGCTCTACTAAGAATGTTTCACTGATTTTTTTTTCTGGGTGCTTTTTGTTTGATTTTTGTTCTTTAATGTTTGGAAATTATCTCCATTTGTGATGTTCATGGTGTACTGATAATGCCTTTACCACTGCCACTAGGAATTAGCTCTTCGTATCTGAAACTGTTGCAGAGACCACAGAAAAATCAACATTGGAACCATCTGGCTTTGTAGCATTTAAGACGATACCTACCATTGGCAAAGAGTTTTCATCTGAACTATTTCAGTCTTCAGCAGGGATGGTGAAATGTACAAAGTGAGGGGTTACATTGGTGTAAATGTAAACGTGTGAGATGAGTGAAATGATTTTTAAAAGAATGTGAATCTATAAGCTAAACTTCTAAGTATCTACATTGTATACTTTGTTTAACTTAAGGGATTTTTGGCCATAAGTAGAAAGTGCTGCTGCAGTATGTGGGGGAAGAAATGTGAAAGAATGGTAGCAAAGACTGATTGTGAAATTATTTCTGACTTCCAGAGTTTGAATTTACTCGGATTAAATACTTACTTGCCACCTAGAGAGAAGAAAAGCAAAAACCCAAAAGCTTCTAAAAGATGGAAGACTTTTGTAGTACAGTGTACAGAACATGTAATTATAGTAGCTGGCAACTAGTGTTTCAAGCCAATGCAAAGTATACCACTGGCTGTTTTGCACTCAGTATTACCTATTTTTGTTTTGGTGTTTAGAAATTCTTTATATGAAAGAATAGTAGCTGGTTTAAAATAGCCCATTTTAACAAAGTAACTATATTTCTTGTTACAGAATACTATCTATTTTTCTACGATGTAAACAATTGCTAACAAGTGGCAAGTATAAAGAAGTATTATTATTATTATTATAATTATATTTTAAGAAGACTTATTCCTCTGAGTGAGGTGCCCCAAGCAGATTTCACTTGTATATCTTAATGCACACACCATATTGCCACTTACTCAGTAGTGCTACCTTATTTTGTTCTGAAAAAAAGCCATCTATGTATGTATGTACTACAGGGTTAATTTCTATTTTTTCCCACTCAATCCTTGGATCTTTCTTCTTGGAGGCACTTTCTGAAACACAGCAGAGAACTGTCCAGACTGGTGTTGCTGCCATTCCATTCTTGGGATGGTGATTACCAAAAAGTGGATTTGGACCTTTGTGCCAGTGTCACTGAGTGGCTCAGATAAAATACCTGCTTTCTTCCATATACTTTGTTCCCTTTTACAGGTTATGAGTTGGATTAGGCCAGTTTACAAAAATAAGCAAAACTGGGTTTAATTCTTCCCTGAAGTCAACAGATGTTGGTGGGGAGAAGTTCAGGTGTCTTCTTGACAGCGTTTAAATACATGGCTTTAAATGTATTTTATCTGCACACACAAATGCATGAATTTATTGAATTTATAATAAAGCCTATGCATTCTGCCCTTTGATCCTGGATTAGCCTGCTTAGTATATGTCTCTTAAAAGCCTTTATGTCCATTACTGTATGTTTTTTGTAAGTACTTGTGTACTAACATTCTTCTGATGACTTATTCATGTACTTCACCAGTCTATTCTACTGGTCTTTTCTGGTTTTTAGCATAATTTTATTTTTTAAAGTCTTCTAATTTCTTGAAATATTTTTTCCTAAGTCTGTAATTGGGAAAGAACGATGGGGAAAAACACTCATCCTGTGTTTTGGCAGCAAGAATTTCTTGTCTGTAACACATGATTCTGTTACATATGGACTATTTAAAGCTTGCTTGAAAAGAAAATGTGGTGTGTAATTTATTTTATTAACTCTTGTGCATGCTGTGTAGTGATACTTGTTGACAAACTGTTCCTACCACTCTTACTATATTCACCTTATTTTGTCACCATCTAGGACATCTGGAGGCTTGTAAATAGCTACAAAACATGTTTTGCCCTCTCCTCCCTGCCCCACGAATGCCCCTGAATTGAATCCTGGCCATAAAAACCAGTTCTGAAAGAACTTCTTCGGCTCTCATCATCCCACTTATCAGTAAAACTGAGATGCCTAGCAATTAATTGAAAGTTTTAATTTAGCCTTGATTTCTGGAAAACTGTAAGGTGTCCCATATAACTAGTCCTGCTCCATTCGGTTCATGTCTCTGGGGAACAACAGTGTTCTGTGCATTTTCTTTTCTTCTGATGGGAGTGGATTAATTGATTCTGCAACATACCTGCTGCAGTAGTATGACTGACCAGTGGATCAAAGATTAGAGTTAGTGCTGCTTTAAAAATTATGTATTCCTCTAACAATACTGGTAGTTTCATTTGGTACTATGATACAGACAACTGAGAAATACATGTGGTACAGTTTCTTGAACGATTGTGCCTCAGTGTTTCTACAGTGCCTATGCCATGAGTAAATACCAGCAATCAGAATGGACTGGATAGTACCGTAGCTGAGCCACTTTTCCAGAAACCTTTTGCCAGTTTGCAAACAGCAGTGAACAGAAAGCCCCCGTTACACCAGACGCTGTTAAAAACCATTGAATGGTGACTTCCAGTGCCCGTCTCAATGGGTGTGTAAAACTCTTGGCAACAGCTGTAACTGGAAATGGCAAGAGCAGGAGCTCAGGGCAGAGCGGGTGCAGAGGTGGAGGATGCGGCAGGGTGTTCCCAGTGCCTCCTGCAGAGCAACAGTGAAAAGAGAGGAACTTTATTCTCAGGAGGAAGAGCAGAGCTAGAACCTGAGAAATTACGCTTTTAGAAGCTGCTGGTGTATCCAGCTCGTGCTGCAGCAGCTGTGGAAGCTGCAGTCAGAGGAAGATACTGGCTTCACGAGCATTCCCAGAAATTCATGTGAAAAAAGCCCCAGAAACCTGCCTGGTTTATACATTTTAAAAAATGTTTAATGGAGAGACTCCTCAGGAGCTGGATAGCTAAAGAGGACCGGCCGTCTCCGTCCCTTTACTCTACTGAAAACCAGAAGGGACAGTCAGCGTGAGGGGCTGTTGTCAGCGAGATAAACAATGAACACAAAGTTCCAGGCTCCCATCTTCTATCTGAGGAAGAGGAGTCACCCGTGGGCTCCGGGGCTGTGGAACGGCACGGGAGTTGGAGTGGGAACGGGAACTGGAATGGAGCGGGAGGGGGCGGGCTGGCTGTGCCCGGGGCGGTGTGAATGGGGCGGGGAGCGCGCTCCCTCCTGCGGTTCCCGAGCGCCGGCGGGAGCTGGTTTTCCCGAAGAGCCGCAGCTCATGGACCGCGCTCCGGATTCCGTGCTAGAGGCGCCTGGAACTAGGCAAAGTGCGGTCTGAGCAGAGCTCTTCAGTGTTTCAAATCCCACCGCCACCACAGTTAAAGGAGTCAGGAGGGACAGGAAGGCAAAGTAGGGAAATGCCTCTGAATGACTGGAGACCTCCAGTGATGGAAATGCCCAGTGATACCATACGCCTGGCCAAGCATCACTCGTCAGTTATGAACTCAAGAAACCTTCCCCGGACATAAGAAGGGCTGTTGTATTTCATACCACAGGTTTGTCTTTATTGCAAACAGCAGTATCGTGTATCAAAACCATTAAGTTCCCTTGACTCAACTCCTGATGTTGGGAGCTAGATCTATGTACTGAAACTTTCAATGACTCCAGGAAAAACAGGAATGACAGTGGCAAATGCTTAAAGTGATAAAATCACAGAATTAATCTGTCACCCTTGGCAAATAATCAGTCCCATCAAGCTTATTTACAGGTAAATATTGGAATTTAGTAAAATAGTTCTGTTTAATATAATAGATAAATATAAATACCTAGGGTCAACATTCTGCTGCCTTTGCCACATGGACAGCCTGCTGAATGTTAGTTTTATAGTGATCAGCTTTCTCTTTGGGTTAGAATGTTGATATCTTCTTCACTGTTCCTATATAAAGGAAAAAACTGGAGTGATTGGAAGAAAAGTATAAATTAAATGACCTTGCATTTTAAATGCCAAAAGTTATTGCAATTGCTAAGCGGGCCCTTTTGTTCTGATTCAAAATCTGATAGAGGCAAGTATATGTGAGAAGTGAATCTTTATTTGGCAGGAGCCTTCAGCTCAAGGAAGATAGACAAAACAGTGCTAAAAGGAATGGAAAGGATTGACAGCTTGTCAGACTTTTGAATGTTTTCTGTAAAGCTGTTCTTTTGGAAGACATTGATATTTTCTTGGTTGAGGATCAAACAATTCACCAGTTTCCCTCCACTGGCAATAAGCCACAGTGCTGAACCCCTAATTTATCAGAGTGAGATTTAATTGCAAGTGGAGTCTAGAAAATTCAAACTTCTATTCTTCTGCATAATCCAAATAAATAATCAAGCCGAAGATTTCATTAGATAATATCATTGAATCCATTAGAAAAGTTGTGAAGTTGTGATTTCTTATTCGAGCTTGCATGAAAATGTTCACTCCATCTCCCCCTGTGGACTAAATGAAACCTGTTTACAATCAACTCTATTTTTAAAGAAAAAAATGTTTTAAACAAAGAAAAAGAAAAAGCCTGATATCAATAGCAAAGCCCAAAACCACAATGCTACCTCCCACCCATGCTGAAAAATATGTTTGTAATATGGCTTGCAGAGCTGCACAGCAGGGAGAGGGTGAAGGGAACTTAAGTTGTAATTGACTGACACATGGCTGAGATTAGAAATAAAAATGAAGTTTCCCAGCCAAGAGAAACCACAATAACATACAGATTATAAAATAAAGGAGGAACTTTCTACCCTTAATAGCCACCATCTCAGCCTTCTTTAAAGCTCTGGACCAACAGAGAAAATAATCAGAACCATACTGAAAGCCATTCCTGGCACAGAAGGGAAACAAGGAGATATATGTGCTAGGCAATGTATCAGAATCCATGTGTCTGTCCTTATACAATATAGATAATTCTCTGCACTGACTTTCAAGATACTGTGGCCTATCTCCAAAACAAATACTATGCCTTGATTTTCTTCTCTAACTAGCCCCCAGACAGATTTAGTGGGATAAAAATAGAGGAAATAGGGGTAGGCAATTACAATACTATTTTTATGATATCAGAAGATGAATGCGATTTAAGAATTATCTTTGTATTTTTTCTGCACAATGCTAATACTGTTTCTGGGCCTACGTGCAAACCAGAAGGTTGCTGTTATTCAAGAGGACACATTCTCCAAATAAAGGTTTTGCATGGGTACACTCCTCTGTGATGTTGTTATCATGGGGCAAAATGGAGCATGTGCTCCGATGTTTGCATTGCCTTCTAGAAAGACAAATGGATTGGTGAAGTGTTAAAAGGCTGCAGTATCCTCCAGGGGACTGCTACTTCCAAGCCTGGTGTCATGACTGGCCTGTTACAGCATCAGGTACAGAAGTCATGTTTACTTTAAAGAATTGTTTTCCACATCTACGCTTTCTCAGATCAGCACAGACTGTAGGTCACTCATTTCCAAGTTGTGTTCTGTTTGTTTGCTACTTATAGGGTATGTTCTGCCTCTGTGTGAGAGTTGATTCCTTCTTTACTGCCTGGCAACCAGCCATCTGCACTGGGCAAACCTAGTGTCAGAGCATTTTCCACTCCATGTAAGTGTTTTCCCCTCCCTTTCCAAAAGTTCATATGGCACTGAGATAGTTTACTTTGGCTGTGTTGCAGCAAAGAATGGCATGCTCTGTATCTGTGCTGATAGGACTTCAAGAGAGCTAAGTTATCAAGTTAATATTAAAAATGTATTTTTTTTTCCAGGCAGAACTGTAGGCTGCTCATGGCTAGAATGCACAGCTCTGTCTTTTGTCACTGGCTCATGAAAAGGGTAGACTTTACTGTCATATTCAAGTGTGTTGCTGTGTAGAAGCAATGGATTCATCCTGATACTTCTTACCTGATACCAACAAACCTGTGGAACAGAAGACCAAACAGATCTGGGGAGGTTGAAGATGGAAATAATTGTGGCACTTTTTCTCTTGTTTCTTTTCAACATCCAGCCAACCTGATCTCACTATAAACTATCTTTCCTCACCTGCTTGAAGTACAAAAATCTCTAGACCAGCAAAATGTCATCTTTCACCTAACTGGAGTCCAGAAACCAGTTTTTCTCCCTCTTTTTTTTTTATCCTGCTTGTAGTAGAAGGCAGATGTTCTTTTCTATTGCTGATGGATTGGTTGGTTTGTTTGGTTTTTTCTACTCTTCATCTTAATTCTGATCCCTGCATCAATTCAAACATATTGTTCATTATTTTTCCCAGAAGTAGTCATGTTCATAATAGAATGGGCCCATTTGCTCTTGGCTACAAAAGGCAGAAGTCCCCAGAGTTCCATCTGAGACCTGGTGTTTCAAAGAGAGGGGCTGGCCATATGTAGGAGAACATACATGCAGCCCCTGCAGGAAAGGTGAAAGCATAAGGGCAGAGACCTTTCTGCACTTGCTCCCACCCACCCTCTCTGCAGAGGTGGGCACCTGTATCTAGGCTGGTGCTGCCCCGCACCAGCAAGGAACCATCTCTCGATTTTGCTCTTGGATGTTCCCTGGCCAGCACTTTCATGGTATGCTTAAACTGGGCAGATGTTCTGCTTCCTGCCAGCAGACAGCAACAGGAGCTGGATGACACAGTCTATGCTCCCTCCAGACAAAACTCTAGGTGCTCCTGCCCGCCCTGGTCTGCAAAACAAGTCAATGGGAAAGCACAGTGGTGGTTAAGGGTGAGCAGATGCTGCTCAGCTCTCACTAGAAGGTTTTTTGCCAAGTCAATCAAAAATCATCCCCAGCTGCAGGGCTTCACTTCACCCCTTCTCCAGCACTAGCTGAAGAGCCACCAACTCACCCTTTGCCACACTAAGACACACATGCCTGACCCTTGGCTAATCACCTAAGACCCTCATCTCTTATCTTACTCTACACACACCTCATGTTCTTTATGTCTCCCACTGACCTCTCACAGCCCCTTTATTTGACATTTCTGGGTAACAATGGTATGTTATCAGGTTCAATTAAAGCTGTATTATCTTTCTCAGCCCCCTGGGGAAACCCTTTGCACCACTTATGCAGTGACGTGCCGGTGCCAGTCTGCAGAATTGTGATACCTCAGGAGATGATGCAAAAAGGAAGGAAGCCAACTCCCTCCTTTTACCTCTTAAAAGATCACTTATTGTAATAATAATTGAGATTATGGCAAATGTTTGCAAAAAAACCCAAAACCCAGAAAACTAAAACTCCTAAAATCTCTGAGATGCTATAGTGCTGCTCTGTAGCAGTGTATTTACAGGCTAGCTGTAGCTTGCTTTGCCATTGATTTAATAGCCAGTCATTGGAAGGGCTGGGTGAACAGATGTTTCCTTAACCAGGGAGCTTCAGCTCCTCCTCGTACCCCTTCCCTACCCCATTTAGTCTGCAGAGGATTTAGACTTTCATTCCATGTACTGTGCCAGGTCCAGCCTTTAGAACAACAACCAGTAACCTGAAACTCACTGAGCAAAGAGCATGGTGACCTAGTCAGCTCACATCATTTGAAATGGCAGGGTTATGACATTTTGTGGGCAGGAAAGCTTGTCATTTGTCCCAGTTTCTCATTATTATTGTAGCATAATGTTTAGAGTATAAAGGAAGTCCTCTGCTCTCCCAGTGGTGGGTCACACTATAAATACCCCAGATGGCACAGGACAAGGAGGGCTGTAAAACTCAGGATGTGGGTCACAGGATGGCTGTCTGCTTGCTGTCTGGGAGAACATGATAATAAACTCCTGCAAAGAGCTCTGATAACACCACATGAAAGGAGTACAAACACTGTGGAGGAGATCTTCGGCTGCTGTAAAATGTCACTGCTCTCTTCAGTTCATGATATGCTGCTTTTCTTATTTCCTTCCCTTCACAGCCTCCTCTTCAATGCCTGAGGATGAAAACTATCCACAAAACATTTTCTCCTTCTGCATTGCTTCTCAGCTCCTTCTCCCTCTCAGTGCAGACACACTTCCATGTTCCTTCAACATCCTCCTTTACCCTCTACAGTTCTCATACATTTCCATCACTTCAGCCAAAGGTCCCCTGAAGGATATCAGCCCCATGCCAAAAATACAGGGCCCTTTCCCCTGTCCCCAGGAGTCACAGTCGCTGCAGGGAAGTGAGTCAGGACAGTCAAACAGAGGCCATCAAGTTCTTGGGACAGATTTTAAACAGAAGCATTCCTTATGTAAAAATCATCCTTTATTCCCCTAGAGAAGTAAAAAGCAAAATGCCTGGATGTTGTCAACTCTTGCAATAAGGCAATGTTCATTGAGAATCTTGTACCTTTTATTATATTTTTATTATCAAAATGTTATGCCATGGCATTGATGTTTTAAAAATACTGATATAATGTTTTTGATAAGGTTTAGAAAGAGTATTTGGGAGAAGTAGGAATAATGAAACAACTGTGGACTGATTTCAAACCTTCTGAAATCGTCTTTGAAACCCTCTTTTTCCCACGCTCCAAAACTTATTTTTCATGGTTTTAATCAGAGTACCTGAATATTCTCCCCCCCACCACCCTTTCAAACCCCCAAAGCCTGGTGTGTGCACAGCTCTATCGGAGCAGAGCAACTATTCCAGCTCAAGTTTAGTATTTGGTAAATGCTGGGTACTGCATTTATATCTGTACAGCTTTGTTGACGGCTTAGAAATTGCACTGCTTTAGCTACGTGAGTGAAGCAGTACAGTTTTGTAATATAGGTCTACATTTCATCCAGGCAGGGTTGAAAAGTGTAACTCATGGTTCCTATGACAAACCAGATTTATTTCTTTATTCTCCTTCCCCCTGAGATAGGAACTGTCCTCTGCTGCTGAATCAGCAGGATGTGCCCTGTGACACTGACTTAGCTGGCTGCTAATGGGTCTGCAAAGCATACCCCATCCCAGCCTCCCTCCACTCTGTGCGAGGGAGAGGCAGGGAGCCGAGCACGCAGCATGGGAGAGGGAAGCGGAGACCCCTGATACACACAGCTGTTATCTATGATAAGCTGCATCCTGTGCCATGCTCCACCTCGCTGCAGCAGGGAAGGCGTTTGAACTCCAAGACCCTTTCTTAGTTCAAACCCTATCTGACAAACACACAGCAGGCAGCTGGGAGAAAAAAAAAAAGCAAAGTTCAACCCATCCCCAGTGACTCAGTTTCCAAGATTTCTGACCAATTTCCTAAAACTCTGCCCTGAGGATTTTTTTAGGCGGTGTCGGTACATTTGAACCGTATAAATAACTGAAGGAGCTGAAGCTGTTGAGTGGTGAAGCAAAGAGATCGAGCTGAGAAGGGAAACGAAAAAAATCAATTATGTGCAAGCAGGGCAAGAAAAGAACCCAAGCTGCTTGTTTGAAATGGCTGCAGCTGACCTCTGATCTCCCGTCAGCGTGGCTGTTGGCTTGTGTGTCCCCTTTGTAGGCTGTTCCTAACCACGACCGCTCCGACAGCCAGGTTTGACTGTGCTTTTCAGTGGAAGCCCCTGGAAGGCAGCGGCACACCTCCTTCCCCACGCCCTCCTCGAGGACCCTCCAGAGGATAAAATCAGAGATAAAATCAAGGGCTATGAAACGTGTCTGCCTTAGTGTCACCTTAGCCATGGGGCTGCCCCGCTGCCCCGACCCTGAGCCACAGTCCACGAGGTTTCCCTCTCTCGTCTTTGGTGGCAGCGCCGTGTCCGGGCGGCCGCGGGTCGCTCCTCGGCAGGGACGCTGCCCCGGGCCCGACACGGCGGCTGGTGGCTTTTTGTTCGTTTTCCGACCATCAGTGAAAAGTCACCCCGGTGTTTCTGGGCTCCCACCGCGGTTTGAGTGACGGAGGAGCAGCGCCACCTGCGGGCGGGGACGGGCACGGGCCCGGGGGCACCGCGCGGTGACAGGGGGCACAGGAGGGTGACAGGGGCACCGCGGAGTGACGGGGGGCACAGCGGGGGTGACAGGGGGCACCGAGGGGGTGACAGGGGCACCGAGGGGTGACAGGGGCACCGAGGGGATG
>WBMV01000470.1:1867202-1938998 GCA_013396655.1 Campylorhamphus procurvoides | reverse complement strand
TGGAAAGAGGCAAAAAATTAATAAAACGTTTCACTAGAACTCACGCTTCTCTTTGGATTTATCTGTGAGGCACATATCAATACATGTACTGAAACTACATCCATTGTGACTCTCCTGCCTACGTGGGATGATGTGCCTGACCTCAGCCGCTCAGTCAGGTCTACAGAGGCTCCCATTACAGCACCTGGCCTAGTGTTGCTCTTCCACGTGGGTAATCCATCTACTACCCTCAACCAGTCTGTTCCTCCAGCACTCCTGAGACATGTAGGTTCTGCTTCAGCAGCTTCCCAAGGGGAGGAGGACCCAAACCTACACTATAAAGGTTTCCAAGGGTTAGGAAGTGATCACAAAACAAATATGAAATCACTCAGCAGTGTCACCACATTCACCAGTTACCATCGACCTTTGAAAACATGTGTCTACTTCACTGTCATGTGTTGTTGGTTCTGAACATAACACCTCTAGTCTCACTTTGTCTAGAACAATATCATCAACATTTAACTCTTAAGTAAACCACTTCAGAACATCCTACTTTTCTCCCATTGCCATCCGTCCCTGTCCTTGGTATCACGCCTGGCTTGTTTTCATTTATACCTTGAACTCATTTATACCTTTAATTTAATTTTAAAATGCTGTGGTTTTAATTCCTTCCTCTTTTTAGACTGGGATGCCAGTTAATAGCCAATACAACACATTTTGTCCTAGTCTTACCAAATCTCATTTTTTTTATATACAAAATAGGATACTTTTAGAAGGAAAGACTGAGAAATAGCCTACAAATCTAAAAAAAAAAAAAGGCAAAAGAAAAAAAAGCCAAGGCATAGCAGGCACATTCTCTGCTCTGCCTGGTACATACCCACATTATGAGGTTGGGTTTAGATACTCCAGGCTGCTGGACTCCTCTGGTTAGGGAGAATCTGTTCTTTTCAATGAATATTTCAAAAGACCTGGTGTTTATTCCAGTGATGGTTCTCATGGAAGGAGAGCAATAAGATACTGTTTTCAAAATTCTATTAACTACAATTTCTTCCCACTTAACAAACCCTAGCAGCCAATGCTTCATAGCTTTCTTAATCCCAACCACTAGATATCCCAGTCCCAAACATGTAACTCACAATCCATTTGACTTTGATATTGCAACTGAATTGCCCGCCCCAGTCCTGTGGGTTCAGACCCAGCATAGGCAAATTTGACATTCCACACTTATATGGAAAATAGCTTAAGGGGGAAAAAGTCTATGGAGGCTAGCTTTGTTTTTCATTGTTGATTGGGTCGAGATGGATAAAGAATAGCTGGAAAGGGATTAGGCATGTTAGCTTGGTGCTTAAGGAGGAAAGCTGTGTCTTGGCATTTCTCTCCTGGGGAGCTGGGTCCCAGGATGACTGGGAACACCCTCTGACTGGAACAGGTAATTGTTCAGCTGCTCACTAACCTCATCCATCACTTAAGCAGTTTTTTTTCAAAGTTTGAAAGAGATGTTGCCGAATTAACCCCATTTTTTTCCCCTGAAATTCATCTTAATCCCACATCTCCCTTTGATTTTCTCCAACCTTTGAACTCAGTGAAACTCTATTGTGGGGACAGAGACATTTATACTGAAACATACCATAAGATGAACTGGGAGAAAGAAAGAGGAATGTTTACAGACTACAGTAGTATGGAGGTAATTTTTCACCCTTGATTCTGATGTAAACACGTTTGGTGAACATGGCAATGGGTTTTGTGTACTCTCGATCTTATAAAGTGGTGAGGCATCTTGAGATTTTGAAGGTAGGAAAATGTTGTATTAGTGCTACATATTTATGACTGTGTTCTCCAGTTGGTTTTCATCTGTTTTTCTTAAAATGTTTGGTTTTCCATCTGTCTACATATGTTCTTTTTCCTGGGAGATGAGCAGATGCCTTGGTTCACCTCTTCCTCTGTAGTGACACAAAAGGCAGGCAGTGCCACCACATTACCTGCACTGTTTTGATCTTGGCTTGTTACACAGTCCTTGGAATTGCCAGCCCTTTGCAAGTCACACAGCATAGCATAATATTTTTTACCTATAACTGATCCCTTTGGTGTTACAGACTAGGGAGATAAAAGCTGAGCACTTCAGATCTGTTTGGGTGGGAAGAAACATCTGGCAATTGCACGGTTTTTGTCTCCCCTTCTCCCCTCACCTTCTAATACTGCCTATGATAAAGCAGGATATTCATATGAAAAATACTGAAGAGGGAGAAAATCCATAGTCATGACAGCAGGACCAAAAATCTGAGAAATAAACAGAAAAGGTTACAAGTCCTGCAAAAAGGAGCTACTCATGTTTCAAATGAGTGATAGATCAATCTCTCCTTTGCAGGTCTCCAGAAGCATTTATATGAGTTTTTACTGTGCTGAGCAGTCAGAGCACAGCCTGCTCTAGAGGGAAATGCCTGCCAGCCACCACCTCCAAACAAACAAATAAACACACACTTCTCAAATTAAGTCTTATTGTACACAAAAAAAGACAAACACAACATTCATCCTGATAGAAATCTGCGTGTGATAGATGGAAAAGCCAAGCACTCGGAGACAGGAGGGGCTGAACACCTCTCAGGGACAACTACAGCTTCCTCAGGCACGTCCTCCTGCTCCCGCTGTGGCAAAGGCCAGGTCTGAGTGTGACAGCTGAGAATCTCACCCTCTGGCCACTTCCCAGCACCTGCAGGCTGCTTCCTGAAGAGCCAGGCCAGCTGCTTTCCTGGGTCTCTAAAGGGCACGGATTTCTCTTATGCTGTTTCTCTACACAGATTTATTTGCATAAAATGAATGTTCTTTAAACTCTGGTTATTCTTTTTTTTTTGTAAGATCAAAAGCCTAGGGCCCTTCACTGCAGCTGTGTCTGTCCTTTAATGTGTAAGTCAGTTTCAAACATCTACACAAACCAGCTTTAGGGGTCTCTTCTTTCCTGCAGTGTAAAAGGCTTTAGGGAAAACATGTATCAGTAAAAACTAAATCCAAAAAAATAGAGATGAGCATAAAGCCAAGAACCTGAAACAGGATTTGGGATGACAAATATTCAGCCATATCTATCTAACACTAGGTATCTAAATCAGAACACTTTTTGAATTACTGTTTTTGTTCCCACAGTTTAAGCCCTCAGAAAAACAGGTAAAGAGAGGCAGTGCTCACACAGGCAGTGTGAAAGTAATGTTGTTCCTTTCTCTTCCAAATAGGGCTTTCTGCCACAGAACAGTAACATTTCTGAAGAAGCCTCCTGTAGTAGAAAGACAGGTGATTTTTATGAGTATTTGTTGTCCCCCTGATTTAATGCATGACCAGTTATAGGCCATGAATTAGTCCTACAGCTTGCTAGCGTAGAACGGAAATTTAGCGATTCCATCTGAAGACACTGACTAGTCACATTAACCAGGAAGACACTCTCACTTTTTTGTTGTGGATTTAGTTCAGTACAACTCTTGGTGTCAGTCTAATCTCAGTGAATATCTAGAGAAACTTGTAGAGGATTCTCTGTGGTACTTCTAGGTCTTTATAAAGCACTAGTCCTTAGCTTATTAACTTTGAACCCTATGTGGAGAAACCCTTTTGCATCTTACATCAAGTGCTATTTTGGAGAGATCTAGCAAATCTATTTGGGTTGAATAGTTTTCCCTCTTACAAAACTTCAGACTTCTTTGTTTGTGATTTTGCCAAACTTTTAAAAATGTTTCAACAGAGGATTTTCCATGGCAGACATCCAGCTTAAGCTACTTTCAAGATCCAAGTTAAGGATGAAAATGCTTTTTTTCTCTTGGCCTGAATTTCTTGAGTGCCCTTTTGGGAGGGGGGTAAAAGGGTGGAGGGATAAGTGACAGTTCTTCTACCCTCTGGAAAGAGCTCACAATGTGACAAAAGAACTGACTGTAATGCAGAACATGAAGCAAAAGAACAGCCTTTGAAAGACCAGAGCAGTTTTCAAGGTGCATCTAGACTGTGACTTTAAAACTTCAGAGAGTCCATTCTCTCTGAGCAGAAATGGAAGTGAAGCACATATTGCAGCAGGGAAGGATGGGGGTAGGAAGGACAGTACCATCCCAGAAAGATGAACTGTTCTTGTCCCTCTGTCCCCAGGTGATGCAGGCCATGTCATTCAAGCAGTCTTTGAAGAGGTGGGTGGTACTACTGAAAGCCAGAGGCAGCTGTGCTCTGGGCAGATGAGGCGTCATGCTTAAAAATCCTGAAAAATCAAGAGAGACTCACTTCAAACAGAACAGTAATTTTCTGGCAAGCTCTGTCTTGAAAATAATAGATTTCTGTGGAGGTCATTACAGTGATGACTGCCACAGAAGGAGAACATTCAAAGTGTCATTCAAATTGCTAAAACAGAGCATAATGGCTTTATTTCTGGTATTGCCTAGTTTTTGAATCTCATCTTGGCAACTTTTGGATAGTTCATCTAAAATAAGTTTTATGTGCCATAGTATGAGTCTGACAAGCTGGAATGCCAGTTATTAGTCAGGCTTCTTAATCTTTTTATAACTTTACAGTTCCAACATTGAAAAAGCCCAGCCCTGAAACTGTTGTGAAACTACAATTTTCAGTCATCATCTGTGGATCTTGGAATGACTGCTGTGGACTTCATCCAGGTTAACTGCTTGTTGTCAGCTAGCTTCCCCTCCATTACATGGTTCTTGGTTTGAAAATGAAAAACATGGATTTGAAGCATCAAGGCTGATTTTCTTGGTGTCCTATTGCTGATGGCTTGCCAATGGGGTTTGATTAGATATACCTGAGTACTGCCGTGTGATTAGAACAGAATAAACTTCTTGCAAAAAAAGATTGTATTTGGATGGTTTATCTTTTTTGGTTTTTTTTTCCTTTTGTGAATTGGCCATAAAGTAGTTATGACTATGTACAACATTTTTTCTTAATCAAAACTCTCAGTGGACAACTCCTCAGTCAAAAGCAATTTGAAAGCAACCTATATCTAATATGCACTATTTGGACACTGAGGGAGTTGAATGAATTCATGACCCATAAGGATGGGTTTGCACCTTGTTCCCCCACTGGGCAAGTAAAACTTAGTTTCAAGTTTTATGCAAGATCACTCCCAAGTCCAAAATTTCCCTTTTCTGCAAACTTTTCCAAATGTTACTTAAAAATCTACTGCTTGGCACAAACAATAGGTGCTGTCAAATTCAATGTGCACATGGACACCTGCAGGGCCTCTGGAAAGCAGCAGCTCCTGATTGCTGGACAAGTATGAACAACTTAAATTAAAGGCAGTAAATGCTTCACTTCACACTTCCTTTTTATTAAAAAGCCAATAAACTTTTTTGGCCTATATGATATCCCTAAGTGAATCGCTTGTAAAGAGGTGAATGAATGCTTCCAGAAAATGATTTGTATGCACAAATTTCCCTGGCCAGGAAAATTGTGCAGTTGTGTACAGGACACCTTCTGGAAGAACTGCGTGTCACTTGTAGGTCACTGCACCATATCAGATACCGCAAGAGCAAAATAGTTATAACATAGCATCATTATCAGAATATACAGCAATTTCCATGGTTCACTTCTATAGGTCTGTTTACTCCTGGCTGTCATGGGTTTTGAGCAGCTCTGATCCAGTACTAGGCTTTACATTACTCAGTGGCTTTGTTAATTACATTATAGCCTTCTATGAATTTTGAGAGACTAATGTCTTAGAAATTAGGAGCTTCCAAACTTTATTGATAAAATAATTTAGCTGCTCCTTTAATAACAGAAATCTAACGGATTCAGGAAAGGAACACGATGTTTTACTCAATTTTTTGTACTCCAGACATAAAGGCTAATAGGCATAAACTGCTTTAAGGGAAGGGGTAAAGGGGAAGGGGACTAGAAGACTTTTGGTCTGTCCTCAGGATTTTCCCATCTGGATCCAGTTGTTGTGTTGCTTCTGCCAGTATAGGCAGTACTGGACATAGCCATGCTGTTTGCATTCTATCTCACAGGCAAGTGCGACTTCAAGGTTGCAATTAGGCTTAAATCAGGACCTACACAGGGACTTCACCTTGACTGGAGCCAGAAAGCATCCTGGCTCCCTTTGAACTCAATGAAAAGAGCAGGGCAATTGGGGAGCATGGCACCCGTTTTGGGATGAGCCACGACATGCCCAAGACTTCAGTGGTCACACTGACGAGGTGTCTGCTAAGCATTATGTATTATGCCATACCCAGATATCTGTCATGTTTCTAGCACTATATCTGCAGCTCCTCCTGCTAACTGTGCTGGGCTGTACTTGCAAGACTGGCTGAAAAGTCACAAGTGTAGAAGGCACCTACAGGGTCTCAACTAAGCAGTTCTTCAAGACAGGAGAGGCTGCACTTAGGGAGCAGTGAGATGTTCCTTGTCAACTCCTGCGGAGCTCCCGGAGCTCAGGGGACAGTAGCAGGAACAGAGTGGTGCTCAGAGCACCACAACAACCCCAGTGTGGTTGTGCCTTGCTGAGACACCTCCTGGGACATCTGCAGATAGGAGGAGATTGAATTCCTTCTCCCCCAGATCTGTGTCTTCTTTCCATACTAAACTATTCTCACTCCAAGAACTTTGCTCACATGCATTTCTCTGTATAATTCAGTTTTTTGTTTCCTCTGTAAATCACATGCATAATGCACTATAGAGCCCCATTTATGAAAACATGATCTATGACAAAAACCTCCTAACACCAGTAAATCTTCTTTTAATGAATTGGGCCTGTAGCTTCAATTATGAAGCTGGGATGTGATGGCTGCTGAGCAAGCCATGCCAACAACAACATTGAGACAGATCACTGTCATAAGGGTGTTAGGAGAGTCTTGGGAAAGGCTTGGACGCTTCCTCTTTCCCTTCAACCACTTTCACATCTGCACTGCATTATAGCCCCGTCCAGATGACTTCGTTGGGATCTCCAGTGTTCTTGGGAGTATTTACATTATCAGAAAAGAAACCACTCATTTATTTTTTCAATATTCTGCACAAATATATCCATAGCCCAGTGTGAAACAACTCACATTTATCTGGTGTGCTTTGTTTTCAAATGGACCTACCCTGGATTTTCAGTTTTACAGTGTATATAAAGAATTAAATTCTTTAATTAGATTGTAAACCCTCTGGATTGTATTTTACCCTGTTTCTGTTCACTGCATACCATCAGGCACTACTCTCCTTCAGCATTATTAGGAATAAAGCACTTTCAGGTATCATGTAGGAGCTGGATGGGCCATTTACGGGGAAGGGCTGGTCTAGTAGCTCCAACTGACATGGACAGAAGATGTGGAAAGGCTGAAGGTGCTATTTCTGTTCTCTCCCTCGGGAAGTACGTTTGGGCCATCCCTAAGACAGGGTGTTGCCAAGCCATTTTCTCTTCTCTAGCAGTGAGAAATTGCAGTGGACACTGTGGTATGTGATGCTCTTATCTTTCTGTCCTTTTGGCCAGAGAAGGGGGCAAAGCACAAAGGAAATGCTCACCCTCAAATGCTCCTGCCCTCTTATGTTACTAGTGTGATGATAAAAGCACTCGGATTACCTAAGATTTTGTTCTGTGCAGGACCTTAGATTTCCATCTTTAATGTAGAGATCAGGATGATTTCCACCTATTCTTGTCATATTGACACCAATCACAAGCTTTTCTTGTTACCTGCTTCTTCTGTTGGCCTCACAGAGTAGCTCTCATGAGTCACCTTGGTCCTGTAGTAAAACTCAATATAGCAGAGGACCTCTCTGACTCTATTTTATTTTTTGACAGCCTGCACTTGTCCTGTTTTTTGTCTTCCTGCAGCAGTCTGGGTCATGTTGGTTTAGTGATGGAAGATCCCTTGATGAAGAAATGGGAGAAAGAAATATAAAAAAAATAAATTTCACCTACTGGAATGCTTGGCCTAGAGTCACCTGTTCCTGTGGATTTTCATCACATGAAGTGGATGCTGGTCTAATGGAGCTAGTGCAGCACATGGGCACTCTTGTGTGTTGCAAGGTGGAGTGGTGTCTGGATTGATGACAAAACCAGACACCTAGCTTGTTAAAGAGAGATTGCTGAGAACTGAGGAGACCTACTAAAGTTCTTCTGTGTTGCACTATCTCCTTCCCCCAAGTTATATGGATAATTCCTACTGGTAAAGAAGAAAACTATATTGAAAGTATTAACATTTTGAACACAATCTGCTGAAATCTGGTTTCTGCACAATGTCAATGATCCAGCTTTGTTTTTGCCTTTGTTCCTGTGAAAGTGACAGGCTTGGACAGCAGTTTCAATTTGGGTAGCTGCAAATAAATTTTTCCATGTATTCCCCTACTTTCACAATATAGTGATGAAAAGAGGTACATTATGCAGAAAATGTCCCCTCTGCTTAGCCCTACCCCAATCCCAAATTAAAGTACAATCCTGCACAGCATTGCTTGACAGGGGAGAGGTGGCCGTGCCTGGCTGTGAGCACAGGACCTCACTTGCTGCCTTCTCTCAGGAAGAAAGCCAGCAGCTGTCACCTATGAGTGTGCCCATGTGCAGCAGAATGCCTGAAGATGTTTCAGCCTCTGAAGGGCCACAGTGGTTTGGGGTACAGCAGAGGAGACACACGGCCTTCTGGTGACAGCCACATGTCATCTATGGTGCTTGGGAATTTGAGGTTGAGTATTTCCCCTGATAGCTCAGTTTCTGAAAACCAGCTGGGGGCACATTAGTAAGATCAGGCATTGCTCATGAGTCAAAAATGAGTCACTCTTTATCTAGATATCAAACTGTAAATGTTCTGGTCTGGAAAATTGTTTTGCTGGTATGGACTAGCTATTAAAGTCCCTGGACTTGGGTCAGCTGCATGACCCAGGAGGAGATTTCAGGGAAGGGTGTGACTGAGAAAGCAAGAGAAAAGACCCTAGGACTGCAGCCAGTTTTAGTCAGAGGAATTGCTTTGTTATTGTATTATAGCTGCATGGTGTTTTTAACCATAAACTCTGCTTCAGACCCAGGCTGAAACAGGTGCTGCAGTGATTCATATAGCAAAACAAGTAACAAATCCCACATGAAGCAGTGTTTGAAAGTCTTTTGAAAGCATTGTTTGGGCAGCAACAGGGCTCTTTTCAAACTCTACTCTGGTTGCAACTCTTATTTCTAAGGGTACAGCTATACAAACAAGTGACTGTGGGGATGTGCATGTACATCATATCTTGTTTTCCACAGCAAGATCCCATTCACAGCCTGTACTAAGTGAAAAGTACCTAACCATTAACGGAAATTTGCTCCATGGCAAGAGGTTCCCTCTGAGAAATTGCCACTAGCAGCTGCAGTGACACTATATATCCACACCTTCACTTCATTCAGAGCAATCTGTTTGTGTTGCTGTACCCTCTGTTATTAATGCTCTTGCTAAAGGCATAGTTTCATGTCTGCAAGAAGTGTCTATTCAGGAGGTACCTGTGAAGAGCATGGGGTGTTGGAAATGGATATGGCTACCTGAGCAGTCAACAGGGAAAGAGGGAACAAGTCCAGTGTAAGTGTCAATTTACAAGCCTATGTGTTACAGTGTCATCTACTGCCACCACCTGCGATTCCTCGAACGTTTCCATCAGCCCTGCCTCCAAACAATCCTAAACATCCACTGGTCTGATTATGTGACTAATGTGTCTGTCCTTGAACAGGCAGAGACCACCAGTATCAAGGCCATGCTGCTAAAAACACAGCTGCACTGGGCAGGGCACCTCTTCAGGATGGCAGATCACCACCTCCCTGGTTGTGCTCTATGCTGTTCTATATGTTCGCAAAGCCTATCCATGATGATGGTGTTGCAGTGTTATCTGCCTCCTCCATCCATTGCTTGGAAAACTCTGGGCACTGGGAGGTTTTCTAAATGAATTCTGGTATTAACTCTCACAAATCAAAGGAGAAGGGCTGAATTTACTGTCTGCTACATTGGACACAATGCAATTGTGGGCCATGTCAACATCATGTGGAAGTAGTGGAAACCTGCTGTAGGAACTTGTGGCCTCACAGGAAAACAGCTCCTGCACTTCTGATGAGCTCCTATGGACACTGCATGGCCTGGGCTGGTGGAAGTCCATCTCATTGTGTGGAGAGGACATAGGCACAGTGCAGACTTCATTTTACGTACTTGTCTCATAGACTTAATTTTATCTGTTACACTCCTTTCTACGAGCAAATGGGAAATAGTGTGTGAATGGGACAAGGATTATATTTGAAGTCTACTCATATTCTCCCTCCAGCTAGGATTTCTAGTGCCTCTAATTCCATAAATTAGTGACAAGGTTAAATACTGCCAGAGAAATATGGGCTAAGGTTGGAGCTCCAGCTGGCCAATATCTAGGTAATAATTAGATATGTATTATTCATGAACACTTTATTAATGTTCACATTAAGTCATTATAATTCTTTCAGTACCAATGCCCCTGCTTCACATGAATGGTGTTTAATATTAGCTGGTTTTCATCCCTTTCCAGCCAAATAAAATCAGTCTTCATTAATTCTGTCTTGCTTGTATCAACAAACATGAAACATAATGAACTCACCCTGCTCTGTGACTTATCTTTCCAGGATGAGAAAGCAAACTTACCACAGCTAAACATTCCCTAGTGCTTTGTTTTGACAACACACGGTCCATCCTGTGAAAGGACTGTGACAGTGCCACAGGATGCTGCACTCTCCCAGCTCCTCTGTCTGCCAGAACAGAAGAGCCACTGTACCTGCCCTCCCTGACACCAGCTGCTTTGGGAGGGCAATATGGCACTGCAGTGGGTCCTGTGGTTGAGCTGCTTTCCAGAAAGGCTCAAGGAGGGATATTCCCCAACAGCAGCCTCTTTCCTGCCTGGTGGCCCCTGTCCAAGGCACCAGGTTGGACACTGAGAGCAGCCCTGGTGCTGGGCTGGCAGCACAGGAATCCAGGCTCTGCAGCAAGTAATAGGAAACTGCCCTATCTCTTGAGTGAGTCCAAGTCATAATGATGGAGATGGGAATTTTGGGTATACCCAAACCAATCTCTATGAAGAGTTTGAAAGCAAGGCACTGGGAATGCTTTTAAACCACAAAAGCAATGACAGGAACAAAACCAATCTAATTATTTTCCCAGTATTACTTGAAAATTAGAAACAGACAAAATTATCTATGATGTTGTAGATAACTTGGCTGCAGAAATATGACATCAGCATATGCTGAAAATAAAAGCTGGTATGATTAGTAGACTATTAATTCTAGCATCAGCCTTGCATGCATGGGGTCTGTGTGCATAGAAAATAAGGTATTTGGACTAAAGACCAGTGTTTCCCTGTACCTGTAAAGCAGGTGGAATAGGTCTGAGAATCAGACTAAAAATCTGATATTGGAAAAATGGCCTTTGAAAATGTCCCATCTAAAGACTTGCCAGAGTCTTGTGATTCCATGGATTCATAGCTGGATGATGTCCACAAACTTAATTCCACTGAGCTGGTTAGGCTGATTTGGATTTGGTATCCAGGTATATCCATCCAAAAACTAGGTTTTCAAAGCACATTGCAGCTCCTGGAGTACATAAAAGCTCTGAACTACAGAACTGGTAGTGCTCTGTGTGATGCAGTTTAGATGATAATGCATTGAACACTGGCCTCCCAGGCCTCCAAAGCCTCTGTTTTTTCACAGCTGGTGTTTCCCAGGTGCCTTAACCCAGAGGCTGCAAATACCTCTTTCCTCATTTATGGGGAAAAACAAAAAGGACTTGATTACAGAGTGTTAAAGACTTGATACCTGCTAGTGTGATTAGCCCCACAGAACTGCACTGGTTTTCATTTCACAGGGAAAATGGAGAAGAAATTGCATCCTGATGAGTTTTGGCAACACTTTGATGGGGAAGGTCTATAAAGAAAACACTATCAGCAAAGGTCTTGTGAAAAACAAACTTCAACATCACTTGATCCTGTTAAATCATATTAAATGTTTTCTATGCATGCATGAAGGGTATGACAGCTGGTGTCTCCATATCACTGCAGCCTGGGTTAAATTACAAATTATACACATACCGTCCTCCACAAGCCTCCTTCTCATTAATCCAGCTTGGCCCCTCCAAATCAATTTGGCTATAGCATTTTCTGGCCTGATCTTTAGTATTTTAACACAAACAGGGTGTGTTGCCGTTCAACTGTCCCAGGATTCTTGTTTCCTTGATGGGATCAGAGGAAATTCGTGTTCCCTTTCCTGGGAAAGGTAGCAATTTCTTTGTGGTGGGAGAAAGCCTGCCACTCTGCCAAAATAGCTGTCCCTCACCCAAGAACACACTGTGCTCTGCAGCTCCCAGCCGTGCCTCGTCTGACCACCAGAAGTCACTCCATACCACATCTCAGTCATGGGAATTGTGACAGCCAGAGCAAACCCACAGAAGACCAGAGATCAGTAGACTCTTTCCTATCCAGAGCCTCTCTATCATTTTTGTGTCACCACATGTAACTAATTTCAGAAATTTTTATGTTAAAAATCTTGTTTGCAGATGAAGGAGAAGCTCACCTTACACTACTGTAAACCTTAACAGTAATTCAAGAATCACTGCTAATTTATATCTAATTGTTACAGAAAAAGAATAACAGTGCAGTTAAAATTGTTTCACACACCCCCCATTTCTACCCCTTTTCCTGGTGTCAGGCTGCTTCTCTATGCCCTGAGGTGGATGGCCTCAGTCTGGTGGGGCTGGCAGTGTTGCAGTGAATCAGGGACATCTGGAGTGCTTTGTGAGGAGGTTCATGATTTTCAGGCTGATGGTGTTTCCTTTCTCGATCTAGGATCCACTTGGAGTAATTTTCATAAGTCTTCTAACTCTTTTCTTACATCTTTCTCTTTCTGCATTGTCCTGCAGCTCTGTGTTTCTCTGGAATTTACCGTCTAGGGTGCCTTTTACATACGTTGGGTACTGTTTCTTTTTCTCATTTTACCCTAAAACCAGGTTTGTCCAGCTCCACTTTTATTGAACTTCACTTGAATTATATTGAAAAAAGACATATTTATAGCTCTGGGATCACCATCGCCAGCCTGTGCCACAGTTCTCACCATCCCATGCCTGTGCTCCTCTGTGACTCATTCTGTCTCCACCTCTCCATAAATGTTGCAGCAGACCTGTTTGCTCCTACAGTGCATTATTGTATTAATCAAAAATAGCTCATTCTGCATAGAATAACTACAGTCACTGTAAAACTATGGTTGTAGCATGCAAAGATATACAATAGTAAAGCAAACCAACTTTGCACACACAGTCACTTAGAGAACTTGGTGCCACATTTAAATGAAGGAAAACAAAGTAAAACAAAACTGCAAGCAGGTCAAGAAGAGTTCAGACAGAGCAGAGCCTGAAAGACTCAGACTTGATTATTTTGAAATCCAGTGTAAAGCTTCTGGCCTGAGAAAGGCAGTGCTGCACTACAGGGCTACCTCATTGCATGATGCTCTGCGCAGCTTCACAGGCAGTAACTTTTCCAGTGCCCCACCTGAAAAACAGACCATGGGTCTTGGAGCATGAGGGGGTGGATGACAGTGACACACAAAGGCAACAGCATGTTTCAAATGGTAGACCAGCCTGTGCTTGCTCTTTTTGATTAGCTGTTTGAAAGCTGCCAGTGGAGAAGTGCTGTTCTGGGTGATGGAACAGGTATCTCTTGCTTTTCTTCTCTTGAGCTTCTGGCCTGTCTTAGCAAAGCAAAGGCTGGGTTTGACAGCCCAGCTGCATCCCAGCGGGCATGGGAAGGTGTACTCTACAGGATTACCCTGCTTGCTTCCATAAGGCAGCAAAGCGCTTCACATTTGACATGGGCATCTTGCCAAAATTCTTTTATTTTCCCTTTCAGACACATCGTTTCCCAGATAAGTAACGCCTGAGAATTTCTGGCATCACTGCAGTATATTCTGTCCTTTAAAGAGATATGAGTGGCCATGTCTGCATCAATCTGGCTTTCACTGAATTAGAGCCATGGGGCACTGGGCACTTTTATCCCAAGCAGTCAGTAAGTCTCTGGCCCTGACAGTCCTGCTGTAATAAGACACTTAGTGCCACCAAGAAAGGAAAATACCACTTCTGTTTGCAAAATGGACACACTTCCCTGTATAATAAATGAAGTGAGTGACTGTCCATATATGCTGGCAGTTACCTTCTGCTCCTTGCTCCTTGATTTACTGTGACTGGGAGCAGCTTGGCACATCAATATTGCAAATTAAAGACCAATCAGATAGGTGATCTTTTGAGTTTGCATCTGGGAAGGAAACAACTTTCAAACTGAGGTTCAGATCTTTTTGCATTCAAATCCTGGCATTCAACTAATCAAACTGTTTGACTAGCAGGCTTTTTGCAGCTCCAGTCTGCAAGGTCTGTTCTAGGCTTTTTCCTCTCCCTCTTTCTCTCTCTGTTTCTCAGTCAAATTTTACATCAAAGGCTGGTTGAAGCTTTTAGACTAGTTATTACACCATTCACTGGTTAAGTGGAAGCTGTTTAAAATCCTGCATAATTGCATTGTCTTTGTGTGTCTGTTTTCCTTGGCAGCCCTCCTGGCATGTGGAATCAGTGGGTCTCTAAGAACTATGGGGGCAGGCACAGTTTAGCCAATGAAAATGCTAATTAGGATGGAAAAATATATTGTATGCATTCCACATGTTTAGCTCTAAAAAAATAGGAAAAATCCACAGCCTTAACACTCTGAAAATGTGAGATACTCCTCTCAGACAATGTCTTGGGAGTTCTATAAGCCTAAGCAGAGAAAGATTATTTTGTTAATGCTTCCCCTCCCCCCTCCCCCCCAATAATTAGATCCACATGCACACACGATACAACATGAGCCCTGTCTTGACTTTCAGCTTCGGGCCTGTGACAGTGGTTAACATTGAACTTCAGGGTGTGTTTTAAAATAACACAAAAATATGTCAGCTAAATATTGAAGCTACCAAATGAAGCCCCCGGGCTAGGAGAGGCCAATACCCACCCCAGTGCAAACCTCCTGTGCTGCCTTGTGTCACGTCCTGTATAACAGCAGAGCCTCTGGTTGCACAGCCAGATGTTCCATCTCCTATAGGACCCCTATGTCACCCAGGGTACAACAGGCTAATTAACCAGAAGTTAATCAAGAGATGGATTTCATCCTGTTCCTCACAGGGTAACCCAGCACCTTGGGTACTGCAGCCTGCTCAGCCCAGGGCAGGGTCAGCCCTCAGACCCTACAGCTGGAGCTATGCAGTCAGCTGTCATACCCCAGGGGAGCTGGGGAGGATGTGGCCATCCTCCGCCTTCTCCAGGCATCCTCATCCACCCCACCAGACCTGACTCCTTCCTCTGTGTCATCCTCTCTCCTTCCCACAGGCAGACCCCACCGATTTCTGTCTGTCCTTCACTTCCCACTGAAGGCAGGATGTTGTGTCCTATCCCTTGCCACTCTGTTAACAAAGGGACATTTGGGACCCTGTGAGGGAGCATGTGCCCAGCAGAGTGGGACTAGGGGGCAGCCCACAGCTGCTTAGTGGCTGCAGCAGCATAGCCACTGCGGTGGCACCTGTCTGGCCATGACTGGGCCAGTGCCATGCGGCAACAAAGGGCAGTGGGGCAAGATCACTGCTGGGGCACCTTGGGAGCTGGGCAGCTTCTGTCTCTAATAAACGTGAGAAGTGAAAGTTCTCTGAGGCAAGAGCAACCCTTAACTTGTGGAGCCTTCCTGGGAGGGCATATATCTGCAATGGCAATGCTGAATGGCTGCTGCAGCACACAGGTAGCTGCAGGAGGCTCATCAGAGAGGCTACAAAGAAGGTTGTTAATGTTTATAGTGTGCTGAGCAGTGTATACTTCATTTTAGCCTTACTCTTGGAAAGGAATGAATTATTTTATTCTGCAGTCTCAGTGCCACTGGGCCCCTTGTACTGCCATCACTTTGCCACAGACCATTTCTGAAAGATAAAGTGGGTGAGACCACATTTACACACACTGGAGGAAGGGCCCACTTAGCCCCTTCCTTTATGAGCCTGCCCACCCGCTCCTTGCACTGGGTCGCTGAAGCCTGGTTTGATGCTCTGGCATTGTTCAGGATGAAGAGGCACAAGGGGATGGTTCCCCCACATGCTTGGCATGCATCAGGACTTCCCTTCCCTGGGCTCTGGGGCTGCTGTGAAGACGGGGAGCTTATGCATTAGTGCAAGTGGAGGGGATCCCCTCCTTTGGAGGAGGAGAGCATTAAAACACAGATAGCTGCAGAAAATGAAAATTATGTTAAGAAAACAAGTCCAAAGGTTTTAACTGTTAAAGTGGAAAAATAGCATTTCATAAAACATAATCTTCCTAATACTGCATAATGTATTTCTCTGTGTCACACAGCACAATAATTTCCTGTTCAGCTTCACTTTCTGAGCAAAACCAGAGACCAAGATTGGCAGGCTTTAACAGGAGAGCTGGGGCTCTCCCTCAGCCACCAGAGAGCCTGCTTTCTCCTGCCTTACTCTCAGCATAAGCCAGTTCAGCCACCGGGTGATCCTCTTGAATCGCTTTTTAACCGAGTCAGAAAGAGTTCTATGGCAACAGCCTTGTTTGTGTGTGAGTAAGGAAGGGGATTTCTAGGGAAGTAGTGAAGGGGGAGGGAGGAGAAGACATTTGTCCAAGAACTGCTTACACAAGTAAAAATCAGATTTCCTCCACATCTTGCTTCAGAGTTAGTTTTTTGGAGAAAAAGAACTCTAGAAACATGTAATTACCATTTTCTTTCTTTACTTTTTTAATTTTTTTTTGTCTTTATGGGATTGCTGTTTCTTGCTCTGGTAGAAGGCAGCTTGGTTTGCAGACTCTTGCATCTATCTGTTGCTGTGTGTGTGCAGAGGGGACCCAGCTTCTGCTCGGGGTCTGTTCTCCCTCCTTGGCCACTTTCATCCTTCTGCTACCCCCACAAAGAGCTGACTTGTACACCTTGTGCAGCATGCTCTGACTTCCGAGGTGTGAGAACGCTTGTTGATGGTGCTCTGCTGAATCCAGATTGTTTTTCCATTTTGGTAGAGTTATATTTAGGCTGTCCAGTAACTGTGGCCTGGACTTTCTAAAATAAATCAATGCACAAGGCCCTGATTCAGCGGCCGCCTGTGCCAGCACAGAGCCCTGCCTGCCCCCAGCTTGCCCGCAGTCTCTACAGGCTTTGAACAGCCGCTGACAGAGATCTGGTTGCAAGTTCAGGGTTTAACAAGTCTCTTCTTCTGCCCCTCTCTGCCCTTGTGTCCCGCCTGCCACTTGCTGACCTGCACTCAGGTTAATATAGCTCTGGTATGAATTCAGCTGAATTACAGATTTGCACCTATGCAGAGGGGCCAGAGCTCCTGGGGTATTTTGCTATTTTAACCATCACTTGGTACATATTTAGATTTGTAATAAAAAAAACCCTGCCCTTCTTTGACCTCTGTAAGAAACAAGTCAAACCAAACAATCCTTCTATTGAAAGTTTTGTTTTAAATCTGTATTTTTATCCCAGAGATCCAGTTATAAACTTGACTAAGGGTTCAGTTTACAATCTGAACTAATGACTGCAATTTTTGTGAGTTGTTCTGCAAAACTTGGAGAGCCAGTTAGAAGAAATTTTCTCCTTACTCACTGAAGATGGGTTTATTCTCCTTACTGTGGACTGGACATTGTGGAGCTAGTTAGAGAGTAACTGCAGAAATTAGGCTTCAAAGCTTAAATATGAATTCTCTTTGTTTCAAAAGTATAATAAAGAGCTGATTTTGGCCTATGCCTTTTATCCACCACTAGCTGGGTTTGTAGCCACATACTGTTGCTGCAATAGAGAACTTACATCTAAAAGTTTGTTTCAACTCTTACTGCTGTGGAGACTTTGCAGTATTTCTGTAAGACTCACTGACATATTGATCTTATGGACTAGCCAGTGGTGCTCCCTGCTTGCAGATATCAGCCATGGGCTAATGTTAGTAGCATCATTCAGTGGTTTTAGCATAACTGAGTTCCCCCTGGGATGGCAAGGCTGTGTGCCAGCAGCCAGTCTGGCCCCACAGAGTGGAAGATCTCCAACATGAAACTGAGTTTCATACCTAAAATATCTGTCTTGAAGACAGCCACATTGTCCTTTATTTAGTGATCATTTGAGACAATGTTAATAATTAATTGGTTGTTCAGTTTTTGCAGCTGCGATACGATTTTAATCCAGCTTTCAGTGAGACAGCATTGGAACTGAAATATTCAAAACAACTTCACATCCCCTGGTCTGGCCCAGCACTGTATTTCCTTTCATGCTGAAGAGTAATTGCATTATCTGCTTACCTGACCTCTTGTAGCTGGAGTACACATGGGTCACACTCTTAAGTAAAAGGTTTTATTGCTGGGATCATGTAGATTTTGAGCAGCACACAGCTATTCACCAAGGTGAAAACTTGTTAGAATGAGGCAATATGACCTTCCAAAGTTCAAAGAAATGGTCAAAGCCTACCAAATTGCAAATTTTCTCATAAATAAAAAAACTTCAGTGTACCAGCTGTCAGGAATTCAGTGCCTAATCTGTCCCATCATTGACAGGAATGATTGGGACACTGCAGCTGGAAAGATGCCATTCTGGAAAGCTATCACATCTAGTCTCTAAATTAATTCTTGAGGATTTTCAACAGTTTTGTCTAATCAGCTTTTTCACTGTTGTTTTCTTTTTAAGAAATCTTGTGACTTCTGCTCCAGTGATCTGGCCAGACCCAAGAATGAGGGGCTGAGAAGCTTCAAATCAAATCAGATGTGAGAGCTAAATAAATAGGGGGGGTTTTGGCAAGGCTTCTCAGAAACATAGAAACAGATGTAAAAAGAGGCACAGAAGAAACAGCAATGCCTCAGTTGCTCCTAATGAGGGTCCCAGCAGGAAGCTGGTTAACCCTGCTCAGGGACTTGCAGGCTCCTGGATAACCAGAATAGAACCCAAAAAGGCCGTGTCAGCACATGCAAGAGTTAAAATGGCTTTTTCCAACCTTGTGAGCTGCCACCACATGCTGCCAGTATTGTGCTGTGGCATGTATCGCACAGCCCAGCAAGGCTCCTGTCTTGTGAGCTCTTGTGCAGCAGCCATGAAATTATGAGTTCAGCCATTTTTGCCAAAACTTGACTAGAGAACATGCCCAAAAAAAATGCCTGGACTGTCACTACTACCAATATGGCCCTTGTGGTGTGAAATTCAAAGTATACAAAGGATTCAAGAAGAGGAATTTTCCAGTGGTGCCAGGTTTGGAGCCTGTCATGCTGTACCTAATGTGTCAGCAAACTCTTTACAGAAAGCAAAAAAACCCAGAAAATGTGTCATAAGACCCTCCCCAGAAGAAAGGTTGCTGCTGCCCTTTGAACACTGGCTGGAAAAATTCCCATGCACTTCAAGTGCCTGTGGTTATATTAGTCATGCAGCGGTGAGAAAATAGTCTGCTGTGGGGGCTCGGCTGGCAGTGGCTGGGGAAATGGGACAGAGCTGGCTTCTTCCAGCTGCTCCACCTTTTCCTTTCAGATCAGCAGTGAAAGGGGGAGAAACCACTGGCAAATATGCATGGCAGCTCAGGTCTGAGAGGTCTGATCCCTTGTTAAAGCCATGCTGGTGAGGGCAGGAGAGGAAGACAGGCACGGGGTATTTTCAAGTACTGAGAAGTAGTATTTTAGCAACAGTTTTGAAATGCAAACAGGAGAGGTTTATTGCATAATGTTTCCTGTATTTGAGGTAACCTTTTGTTACAAAAACAAGTTGTCACTTGTAGATTTTGTTTCATTCCTAATTTACCAAACTCCAGATTGCCCACCTCTGAAGCACTCCTATTTTGTGACTTTGTCATTGCTAGAAAATTAAAAAGAGAACTCTTGACTCGAATGAAAGCTCTTTTCTTGCCTTTTTTGGTAGAGTGTCCTCCTACAATAATTCTGTTGAAACGCAAGGGGCATTTTCTAATTGCTAAGCAAAAAAAAACCAAAACAAAAAGCATTAAATATTCAGTGGGGTAGCCCATGCTTTAAGGATTGTATTTCTGACCATTGTGTCATGTTCTGGTACTAGTGGTAATGTCCTGCAGCTAGTGTGGTGGTGAGGTTTGAAATGCTGATATTCAGCAAGCAGGTAACAAACTAAATAATGAAGTAAAAATATAATTGTTTTACATGAAAAGGAAACACACAGAAACTAACCAAAATTGATCCTTATTTTTGCTGGAAACTAGGCATTTGGGTAAGTATATTCTGCCAACATACAGGTGGTGTGGCTCATATGCCTGTTCCACTACCAGGATATAGCTCCCATGCCAGGCTAAGCCTCACATGGTGCCCAGGCTCAGCAGGCTGGGGGGAGACCTCAAAGAACAGAAGCATAGGGCTCAATCTAGTGGTACTATAGGAATGGCAAAATTTTAAAGATTCTGATTTCTTCTGGTTTCTAGAAGCTGACTAGTTCCATATAAAGCCAACACGGTGAAAACTGAGTGGCATTAAAAGTGCAGCTTTCCCGGAGGAGTTAGACTGCCTGGAAAAGTGTTGGCCACCTGTAGTAACAAAAACAACATGCTTCTACACTGATCCTGGTAAAGTACCTGCATAGTTGAATGTGCCTCAGAGTTAGGAGAGTTTCCATGCCCCTGCATTCTTGACCAGAGAGGAAGGGCTGAGTATGGACATAGTGGACCACAGTGGTATGCAAGGCAGGTCACGAGCTGTAACAATGAGGAGCAGATGGCCAGGGGTAGGTGTTTAGTGTATCTGTCTCATGGTTTTACAAAGTGAATTTAAACTATCTATATAAGGAGCAGCTGAGGTGTTTATAATCCGTTAAGGTTGACAAGGAACATTACTGGATATAATATTGTTTCAGTGGTGTTGCTGGGGTTAGAACCCATGGTGTAACAGCTATTCCTATTTGTCTTGTTACCCTTGCTAACTACTATTTATCTGCTCAATTTCTCTTTGTTTTTATCCCTGCGTTTCTTTTAGTTAGTACTTGCAGCATTCTGCGGTACTGGGGAGGAAATTTGGACATGAAGTTGCACAGCAGGGAGAAAGTTCACTGTAGCAGTAAGAAGCAGCAAGAAGAGATACACAACATTTAATTTACTTCTTGCTCCCTTGCCCTGGATAGGCTGGTACAGATTAAATCTTCTGCTAGACTACAAGAGCTGGAGAGGGAACACGCTAGATACCAAGGGATTTAGCTAACAGGAAACAAAATGTGTTTGTACTAATTGCTCAGTGCTCCAATGTGTTAAAAATATGCATATAACTATAACAATCCATTTCATAGCTTACATATGACTTGATGTTTCCAAAAACAGTGTTAAAGAACAATTCTTGCTGAAGTTTCTGAGAGTGAGGACAGCTTGTTTGCACACTAAAATGGACAGGTTGAATGCAAACAACATTACATTTTCTGGCAGAAGTCCCAAACTGAGACCTAAACTTGGGGAATTGATGAAGTTATGCATCCCAGCAGAAAGTTTGGGAAAGATTAGTTTCGAGGAAGGCTACATTTGCTTCAGCTTGTGTACCGCAGCCAGGGGGAGCATCTACAGATACAAAGCCAAAAAACCACCAGCACAAAAAATTTGCAGAATATCTGCAGATCTCTCATATCAGCATGCTTTATGAGTGTCCAGAGCTGCTCTATATTTTCCCTTGTCCAAGTGGTGTCTTGTTTTTTTTGAAAACATCAAGAAAATAAATTAAAAGTAAACCAAACTATACCACAAATAAATGCACAATGCTAGCTGTACTGCAGCACCACAGACGATACAGGTTTGAATCTCTGCATAGCTGCAATGTGTGTCTGAGCAGCTGGACTGGCACTGACCTTCTTTGCAGGGAAAAAACCCAAAACCAAGGGAGAGAAAAAAAAAAAGAAAAAGAAAAGCCACTCCAGATAATGAGACCGCAGAGCAACCTGTTATTTGGAAAATTGTTTCTCACTGAGCCGTCACGTCTGCAATGGGTTGAGCTAATCCCCAGTCCTAAGCACTAGCAGGACTGATCTTGGCTGAACTTTGTGACTCTCGTCTGTCATGCTTAATGAGAGAGGAGCCAACAGTCCCTAAAATACCCCTTCCCACCACGGCTGGGCAGTTGCCCTCCATCACTGGTGTGAGCAGCACCACTGCTACTCGTGTGCCAAGCTGCCGGTGACAGGGAGAGAGTGCTGGAGACTGTACAGCAGCTGTGCACGTCAGAGGACTCTGGTGCTGAAAAATGACTCAGCCAAATAGTTCAACTCTGGTTGGCCTTAAAAATAAGAATCAGGGAAAAGTGTAAGAGTCCATTGGACCTCCAAGGCTTGTCAGCACAAACAGCAGTCTGACCGAGCCAGTTTGGTCAGATTAGTGGAATGCAGCATGAAGACTTGTGTGTCTCTCCAGCTTACATGTGCAAAGTGACCAACCCAAACAAAGTCAAAGTGGTTTATAGCCTGATAAGAACACAGCACTCAGAAATTAGGCTGGTTTAACAGATGTAACAAGACTTGCTTTTCTTGAAACATATATTTGGGACCTTGAGCAACACATCTGAGAAACCATAGAATGAGAAGAATAAACGAGGGTCTTGGAATAATCACATTCTCTTATGTGCACCTTTAAACACTTAACACCCCTACAACATTTACTGTAAAGTTTGTGGAACTTTATGGCCTTTTTTATTAAAGTCACTGAAGTAATTTTTATTAGGGAGAGATGGAATCCCTTCTCTGCATCACTTCACACTGAACCTGCATCAGTTCCATTAGATTTTATGTTACTCCTCGCGAACATGATCCAATCCCACTCCAACATGAGATAGGAGAGAAAAGGTCAGAACCATAAATTTTTGACCTCGCTGGGTGAAAGCAGACATTACACTCAAATCCCTGTTACTAATGGTCGCTATACTTCATGACAGTGCAGGCAGCGCAAAAGGGCACCAGCAACAACATCTTTCATCACTTGTGCTAAAATGCTCTTCACTTGCCGCCTCTTGCATGGGGTGCCAGTGAAATGTGATGTAAACGGATCTGTTGACAAACAGGTTAAATGTCAACATCCACGATGATATGTTGTTAGTAGTAAGGGCACAAGATACTACAGAATTGTTCAAAAGGGACTAGTGCTGAAAGGTGAGCAAAGTTGTCATCACAGTTATTTACTGTGTAAGTACCATGGTTTGACGGGTTGGCTCTGGTTCAATGCAGCCCTCATCCTAACCTCCCTTTGCTTTCTGACAGCCTCGCTCCAGACTTTGCTGCTGATCACCCACATCCTTGTGCTTCCCATGTTAGTCTTGCAATGCAGCAGGAGGAGTCAGAGGACACACAAGGAGGCACAGAGCCCTCTTGGGACCAGTGCCTGGGGACTAAAATGCCTTTTGCTTGGTGGAGGCCTAAGGGATGGTGAGACCTCCTAATGGGAGATGTTAGATATTGTGCAACTTTGGGCAGCTATTGGATGCAACACTCCTTCTCTGTGCTCTGACTTGTTTGCTTTAAAGGGAGACTTTTTAATCACACTGGTATTTATATTGTTTTGCAATGTTGTTATTGCTATTCTGAGTCTCTGTCCAGGGCTTTTGCTAGGCACAACTTAATCAGTGCCATTATTCTCACTTGCTTTTCTACTGTCATAAGGATCTCAAGACCCTGAGAGTTGCTACCAAGAGAAGCAAACTGAAAACTCTCCATTCTCTGATGCTGAAATACACAGGTTTTTTCATGGAGAAGGAGCTGGAGTGAGCGACTGCTGCTTGTTTCCCCTGTGCCTCAGGCAAAGGAGGAAAGATCCTACAGAAATATGTTAGAAACATACACATGAAAGGTGGTATTTGTGATTGACTTAGTGTCTTCCAGGCAAATAGTTTATAAGCAGGATAGCAATTAGACAAGTGATTCATTCTTTCTGTAAAGCTGTATTATTATGCTATGTTTAATATACAGTCATACCCCATGTCCCATTAAGGTCTGCTGTCTTGGGTGATGTGTAAACATGGTGAAGTATATAACAGGCAAGATGAAACTTATTCCAGTCAGTTTTTGATGAACAAATATTTTGATGGTACTTTTTAATGATGTGAATGAAGAAACTATCCCATGAAAGGATGTCAATATGAAATAGCCAAAGGGAAAAGCAACTTCTAGCAAGATATGAGCAGCTCTGAAATCACAGGGTTTCCTGTCTTAAGCTGATGGATTTGTCACTTCCTCCCTTGGCTCTTTCTCAAATGTAGATGCCAAATTAAAGAAAAATAACAGCATGAGGTGAAAATCTTCATAGATAATTACAGCAATCAAAAATCTCCATGCAGAGCATTATCAAAGGATCTCCAGGAAAATTTAATATCAGTATAAAATGTATGTCTCTTACCAGAAAAAGAAAATATGTTAAAAAATCAAAGAAAAGCATGACATGTAACATCAGCAGAAACTTCTGTGGAAACAGTGCTAGGTTACGGCTCAGTCAGGGATCATTTCAGATGTTTCTTACAACTAATCCTGAAATAACTTCTTTTTCAACTAGAACAATGCAACTTCAAAACAGGAAACCAGGAGAAACCTGGTAATTCCTGACACTGAAGAAATAACAATACATATACTTCATAGTTTCTACACTGAAATAAATTTTATTTGGTGCAGTAATTAGTGGTAATGCTCTGTTTAAGAGATTTTCAAATATGAAGATTAAATGTTTGTTTACAAACTGATAATGACCACTTATATTCTAGAGTTAAACAATTGAAAGGATCTAAAGTTTGAGGTCATAGGGCAGAATGTCACCTTGCACCTGGTGCAACCTTTCCTTGCAACACTTTTTCACTAATGTCAGCTTCCCTAGTGTTTTTACTTCCATGCCCATGGCTTCTGGATGTCCTTCTACAGGAGATACTGGACTGTGAATGTGATCCAAGCTGGCAGTTCCTTAGTCTCTCATAAGAAATAAGTTTCATGGAAATATTCCAAAGATACTGATGACAAGTCATTTGGGTACATGGCAGAAGCTCTCTGAATCCCAGTTTGGATGTGTCCTCCAAATCCTCCTGGCTTTCTGCTTCCTTTTACTTTTGCCCTATGTTATTCTTAGGACTCCTCTGTTTTGCTCTCTAACAACCCAGCTCCATCTGGCTCCTTCTAGGGCTTATTCTGTTTCATAGTTTCCTTGTGTGTCCCTCAAACTGTGCCAGGTAGAAGTATACATGTACTGGACAACTCTTACTGGTATAGCCTTTTTGTGTGAAATATCTTGTAGGATTACAAAAACTCCCCCTCGCTGTGATGCTAAAATGCTCTCACTCTACCTCAGCCTATACATCCCTGCATGTCACTCCTTGCAAATGGCTTCATCCTGTATTAAATGAAGTACCTGGAACCTGGCCACTCATGGAATGATGCTCTTTGCTTTAGTATAGCACTGCTTTTGCTTCTACCTACTCCTGTTTCTGTTTCCCTTTTCTGCATGGTATTTTCCATGCTCTGAGCCTAACCTCCCTTTCTCTGCCTGTTCACCTCTCCTGTGCCTCCTGGTCAGGTCCTGGCTCTTGACAGTCTGTACTAAGTGACTGCCTGTACGGGCCTTCACTCCAGACCTCTGCTGAAGTCCAGGATCTCTCTCACCTTTCCTGCCTTCTCTTCTGCCACTTCTTGGACCTCTCAGCAGTTACAAGACATCTTCTTCCAGTTTCAGCTGTTCATAGCTGTAAACTTAATAGCTGTCTCTCAAACCCAGTAACAGCAGTAAATATTTATACTATGTTAGCATCTTAACTGGTACTTATGTATTACTGATTTATTGTACAAACTCAAAGGAAAATGATCTTTGGCCTGACAGCAAAAGCTGACAAAGGTGGGTTCAGCAAAGTGCCTTGGGCCATCAAAGAGTGTCTGTGCTCTGCTGCAGAACACTGTGTTTTCAACTGGAAACTTAAGAAACTTTTGTATACCATAAATTTACAATCTGTATTCAACTCTCCTGTCACTGTGTTGCCATACAAATCCCAGCCATATAACTCATACTGCATACTAAACACTGGATAAAGAAAATCACACATTACATAAACTAACATAGACTACTAAGGTTACCAAAAATTTAACTCCTCAGAACAGTACCTAGCAGCCTTAAGACCATAGTGTGAACTTCCCCAGGAAATACCTCATCACCTTCTGCCCTCAGTATAAACTCTGTTTCTTTGATATTACCTTCTCTTAAATATATAATAACATGTGTGTGTTGTTAGAAAATTCAAATAATTGTGTATACTGGAAGAGAGAGTAAAAGAGACCAAGCATGTGAGAAGCTAATCCCAGTGGGAAGCTCAGGATGGAGCTCAGATGTGGTGAGGAAGTGTATAAATTTCAGTGTGGGAAGGACAGAGTAGCTGAGTGGCTTGCCAGGATGAAGGACTGGCTTTTTACTGCTGTGGGAAGGGACCCTACAAGGTCTGACTCTGGGCTCTTAGCTTAACTGGTTCTTGCAATTAAGAAAAAATACTCCATATCTTCCTACCATAAGAGGCACTATTCAAAATAAAATAGTAATAGCAAACACAATGGCATGTACCACAGCTTAACCCTGAGGTGAGGGTAGAGATAACAATATTCCTGCAGCATTTTGTGGTCTTCAACTCTGGTTGAGTGCAAAGTTCCTTAATGGTGACAGTGGCAACTCCAGAGCTTGATAAACTTGTCTTCATAGGAATCAGAGCATGTTATTAGCAAATGTATATGGATTTTGTGTTCAACTATAGTGCATGTTTGCATAGCCTTTTCTGATAGTTAAAGATGTGCTAAATTTCCCTGACAGAAAACAGACATTTTAATAAAATGGCTGCCATTTAACCAGAAACTCCTGGGCAAACCTCTATGGGAAAACAGTTCCCATGACCTTCAGGGGGTAAGAAATGTTTGCCTTTTAATAGGGCTCCATACTGTAAAACAAAATCCTTACTCTGCAGTATCCCAGCTTTTTTAACACAGTCCTAATGATGCAAGTCCTGAGAAACTACATATGGTGTTTGCAGAAACATATTGTAAATTGCACTAATCTTTAATTTCACAAAAAGGAAACTTTGAACTACTATTTCAGAACAACAAATTTGGAACTGAGTAAGACTGAAGCAGGATCTTCTGTAGTGCATCTAATTTCATTAGATTACACATTTTAAACCTGAAATTACAGTTTCTTATTGATTTACTTACCCATTTATACAGCTGACTGTTATTTTTGTGTGTCTGGTAATTCCTACTTACGGTCTGCATGGGTTTTGTTTTGGATCATATCTAAGTTCACATGTAATGTATTTATTGTAATATAAAGCATGTTTTACAAAAGTAGCAAAACCTATAACCCAGCTGTCTTTATTCAGTGTATTCTGTTCATGCTTAAGGGTCACAAGCTTGAATTAGGTTCTTATTCAACATTGCTGGATTGTTTATAGGCTGCACATGTCACTGAGAAATTGTAAGAAAGAATTTATTTATGAGCTGCCCTGCCTGGGAGTGCTCCCCAGTGGCAAGATGAGAAGTGAGCAATGGGAACTGAAGTTGCAAAGGAAGTTCCACCATCTGTCTTAAAAGCAAGACACAGGTGAGAGACAGGAAAGAGATGAAAAGAGGCATTCATAAAAAGCTGATTCATCATTAATCTGCTTGTACTCAAACACAGACAACAATAGCTTGTTTTATGATAAGGTTCTGCCCTCCAAAGCTGCATTCCACTTCAGGAGGGAGAGTGTACTATATGCCACAAACTCAGGGTGATTGCATTCATTTCACCAGCACTTGTGTTGAAACTCCAGTTTTTGTTTGTGGTTGGCACAGAAACAAAACGAGTGTGTTATACCCACCCTTTACAGTTAAAATTTGAGCTGGATTAAAAATAACAGTGAGTTTCTTTTTCTTCCATACATACAAATTAAAATAATTTTCAAGTAAAAGTACAACATGGACCCTTCTCCCTGGCTCCTCTGGCAGGGCCCTTTGTAAGCAGTATGCATTACCCTGCCATGGGCGGCAACCACCTGCAGTTTTCTGCAGAAGCAGCAGACTTTCTCACATCTCCATGAGCAGGATGGCAGGTCAGGCCCTGGGCACAGATCCCACCCCGGGGTGCTGAAAGGCAGCTGCACTCATGAAGAGGGAGCCCACTGCTTCACAGAAATACCTTCACAGATGCTCTTCTGGCTGGAATCCTAAGATCCTAGTTGAATCCATTGCTTTTGCCAACGTATAGTAAGACTTGAATATGCACATAAGTGTCCAAATGGTAAACTAAGAGAATCCAAGAGGGCTGAAATTTTTCATTAGGCTTCTAGCAGCTGCAGAAGGAAATCCTTCTAGAAAAAGGAAGACTGTACACTTTTTGATGAGCCTGCTTTCCAAAGGAAATTAAGCTGGTGTGGTTGCACTCTGCTCATTGGGCTCCCTTCCCCTTCTCCAGTCAAAACCTTCCCAACTTGTGTGCCAACTCAGCAAGGCTGGAGCAGGATGAACGTACCAAAGAGGCTCTTTTTCCCTGTCGCATAAGACCTGAGAGCTGCACAGAGGACTAAAACCCAGGTCAGTGTCTGCTCTGGGGGAAAAGCCCTCAGTGGGTATTCAGCAGATATCCACTCCTGTTAGATGGCTTGCTGGCAGATCATCTCATGAGTATCTGTGCAGGTGGATACCAGATATTTACACTGGAGAACATCTATTTCATTCATGGGCCAAGAGAAGGGAAGGGGGAGGTAGCTTGACTTCACACAGTGGCACCAGGCAGCTCAACTGCTGATTAAGTTGGATTTTCCATGTTAAAGTTCAACAGGGAGTAAATAATAGCATTTTAACATGGTTTATTTACAGAGCATATAAAACCCAAAATAGGGGTCTCCATTTTCATCATATTTTTTCCGCCTGTCCCAAGCCACCAAAGCCAAAATTTAAAACTGGCAGTATGGACCAGGCACCTGGAGTGTGATGCCAGTCACACACGCAGTGCAGAGGAAACAGAGCTGGCATGGTCAAGACTGGGTCTACGCACTTTGGATTACCCATGTTACCTCTCATGTAAGTTGTTTTCATGACAGTGAGTGCTGGGGTAACATTCTTGACCTGTCACGAGACATGGCCTCAAAGATAGAAACCAGAATTTTGCACTGCTGAAAATGAGTGAAGAAACCATTTTGTGTGAATAATTGAGAATAGTAACAATTGTCATTTGGCTTATTGTAAGCATTACAGCAGAGGCTCTTGAAGAGGTGTTAGTGAACTCTGTGTTTCACACAGCATGTAGAAGGAACAGAGATCAAAAACAGTCAGCAAATTCATTTATTTTTTATTTAAGTCTTACTTTAAAAGTCTAACAGAAAGACAGAACATGTGCAAAGCAGTATCATTTTCAAATACCTGATTTAAGATTTTTATTTCGTCAAGCAAAATTTCATTAGTCATTTCAATGACTTTCATGGAAAAATTACCAAGCTGGTTGTCTGGGTTGTTAAGGAGAATTGCACTAGGGGATGGTCTGAGCTTTATTTTCAGTCAGATACTCCAATTCCATAAAATGCTTAGAATTCATTATGCCCTTTCTCTTTTCATGTGGAGGAACAGAAATAATATTTTCCTTATCTAAACAGACTGAGCCAGAGCTCTACATACAGAGAGTTTTATGAATTGATTAGAATAAAAACCAACATGGACTAAAACAGTCTATAAGTAACATCTTAAATAAGACCTGAATGATATATTGAAGGGCAATAGCAAGGTATACTTAATAATAAAATGCATTATCTCTAATGAAAATACAGTGCTTCTGACTCCCTCATTGAGCAAAGAATTATTCCACATTTGTGCCTTATTTCCAACCATTACAGACTGTTCTACCAACCGCTGCCAAATAGGAAAGTCCATAGCAGCTACAAAAGTTACTTGCTTGTTGACAACCACAGTCACCTTAGCCTGCATATGTGGAACACAAGTAGGAAATGAAGGGTTCAAGGGTGTTCCAGAGGGTGGTGGGTGTGGAGCTGGGGTGGGAGGCATAGTAGAGAGAAAAAAATTCAAACAGGGAAACATAAGGGGTAAGAAGAAATTAAGACCACAAGACAAAGGTGTATGGGATTGATGAGTAATGGTCCATGAGTGTACCATGAGGTGATGCTAACCATCAGATCATGTCAATTAATTGGCCTGAATCCAGTAAAGTCTGGTATTTCTCCTGGCTCACCCCTAACACAGTGCAAATCACAATGTGTGCCAATGGCAGTGCCAAGCACATACAAGTGCTTATCAGTCTATGGCTTACAGGCATGGGGCTTGTAGAAAGCAACAAAGAAAAGGACGATTATCATAACAGGTTTCAACTACCTAGAAAGTAGCTTCAAAAATACCAGAGCAACTCAAGCCATTCAGGGTTTAAAGATGGGCCAGTACATAATATCCAGTGGTGGTGTCATCTATTCAGTGTCAGAGGATGGCTCAGTAGTCTGCTGGATTGTAAATCAGTAGTAAACACTGATGTGGAATTTCAGTGTAGTCAGAGATGAGGTTTTCCAACAACCACCTAAACCACACATGTCAGAAAAGAGCAGAGTCTGCTTCAGAAATTGCTGCCATGCTGGTTTCATGTTGTCCATCATCAGTCATCACCCAGTCCAGGCATTGCAGGAGTTTTGTACTCATGTGTGAACACAACACATAGATGATGGGAGTGGTGCCAAAGTGAAAGGAAGATGTATATAAGGTACAGTCCACTTACTGAGGTCTATTTCCTTCCAGTGTAAGTCTGTGTGAAATTCACTCAGGAGAAACTTCTGAAATGTTGAAAATAAAAGCTTTGATTGCACTCTGAGGTGACAACAGACTGCACAAGACTCTTTTTTCCAAAGAGCAGAACCCTGCTGCTAGTGCTGAGTTGCTGGCCCAAGAGTTGAGCACAGCCCTGGGACAACATGCATTTCCATGGCTCCACTCAGATCCTATGACAAAGGTAGTGAGGCACGAGCATGAGCAATAAAACTTGATTTTTCAAAATCCTGGTTAATCTTCAGAGACAGAGGTGAGAAAAATTAGCAGAGCAGCTTCCTACTTGCATACTAACCAAATATCATGTGGAGCTGATCATAAAGTGCCATTTTTTTACTCTAGCTGCTCTTCATTTAATAAAGGTCCTTAGATTTACATCCAGAAGACTTATATTTTGATAAACTGCCCTGCTGTTCCCCCAAATCCCTTTCCTTCTATAATCAGACCATTGGTTACTACAAAGGATCAAAATTGCTGCATTTAAATACTGTTCTCCTTGTGAGAAACTTCTATCTGATCAAAGATTAACAGCGTTTCTTGTTTTTGCAGTAAACCTGCATGTCCCTTGTTGTCGATCCAAGTTCATGGAGGTTTATTTTCAAAGCAAATCTCTTGTTTTCCTTTCACCAGAGAGCTGTTATAAAGCCAGCTATTGTTATTGTAGAGTGTAACTTTATTTTTTTTTTAGTCAAACTACTAGAAGCAAATGGTTTTCATCAGGTAAAAAATCATTTATACTTGTATTGTATAGACAGGTCTTGGACACAACAAGCACTTAATGTTTCTTAATTAAACAGAGTGAGATGGGATGCTCAAGGAGCAACTCAGGGATTTCTTGTAGAGGAAGTTTCTCTCATGACTAATAGGGACTACAAATAAGATGGGGTATTACAATTAAATTCTACTGCTGACAAAAATATTAACAGTAAACGATGACAGAGCTTTCATCTGGGACTAGGAGAGCATCTGGAATATATTAAGACTGTAAGATTTCCCTTTAAGTGTGGGTTGCTAAAGTTAAAACTAGCCACCCAGAAACTATGGCACTCAGAGTAACTCAATATTTTTTTTCATTAAAAATTACTTAAGGAGATTTACATCTTCCCTTGGTTGACATTGTGATGTTCTGCTTGTCCAGACTTCGAGACCTGGAAATATGTATGTGATGAGAAGGAATGGAGAAAAAAGCGATCTCAAACACGTCCTGCCTATGTTCATCCGGGAAAACAACTCGAGTTCCAGGCGTCCTTCTGCAATGCAATCAGTCAGATGCTCTTTGCAACCACTTTGTGCAGATACCAACTGCTTATTAAAACCATATGTGAAGTTGATGAATTATGTATCTAGAGATGCAATATAAGCACCAGATATTGACAGAGATAAACAGGAGTGAAGTGGGATGTGCTGGGAAATCGCTACAGAAAACAGGAAAGTTTGTTTTAAACAAAAGGGCAGTGAGCTAAAAGAAAGACAGCACTGTAGCAAGGTTCCCTTTTCTCATCCTCTCTCCCTGTTGCCAGTTATCATGACACCTCTCACTGCAACCTTGTCTTAGGCTGCGATTTCTTGGAGACAGAAATTATCCTGTAACGTGCATATGTTGCATTCAATACAAGAAATGCTCCCATCTCACCTGGATCCTCAAATGATGTTAGGAAGGTGGCTGCAGCATAAGGTGGGGAGCTGGATGTCTTTGCAGCTGAACTGTCGGGCATGCACAGTGTGCAGCAAGCAGGCAGTGGTCTTATGAGGACACTCAGCACCTCGCTCCTGTAAAGCTGCACCAGCTGGCCTTGAAGACTCAGGAATTAGGAATAACTAGCCCTTGTGTAGAGATGCCCATTTTCAGAGTGAAACCCAGAAGATGACATTCGTTTTGGCTACACAGGGAGCTCCCCAAAGACAAGTCAAGGTCTGTAGAACAGACTAAGAGGGAAGGGCTGGCAGTGAACTCCTGCTCCTGGCACACTGGACCAAAACCTGAAAAGTTCCTCAGAGTAGGATTCATTTCATGTACCCAAAGGCCCCAGATCATGAAGACCCAGCATAAATTATTCTACTTCTTCCATTTCTCTTCACTTGCTGTAGTGACAATAGAAGTAGGAAGGACTAGTGGCTCAGCAGTTGCCTTCCAGCAGCTTGTGTTGAGTGAGATGAAGCCCATTCACTGTGTTCAGAAATCAGCCCTGCCACAGAGATTTCTTGCTCTATGTATTCCATCCTGAGTAGACTCCTGAGTGTTTCAGGAGGAGGCTTGGAGAGGGGAGTGCAGCACAGCTCAGCATGTGAAGCACAGGAGGCCTTACTTTGCCATTGGCATAGCAGTAATAGGTCATGGTCCCTCTTGGAGCCAAGCACCCCATGTCAAAAGACATTCACATATACAGGTCAGAAAGTTGGTCTAGAATAAAGGTCAACTAACTGGGTGGCCTTGATAAGCATCTTATGTCTCAGTTGAATATTTATGTTTTTATTTCCACTCATGCATATTTTCCATAGAATGGGGGAAGGGGTTTACATTTCTTTCCTGTAAGCCTTCACCTCAAATCCTAATCTTGAGGTATCAACCCATATTCACAGATCAAAGAACTCCATTAGGGAGAAGAATCATCTCTCTCTTTCTCTCCCCATCTCCCTCTGCTTCCCATTTCCTCTTTCTTCTGACCATGTATTTTTCTGATTCAAATATTCAAAAGTAGCTACAGAAATAAGATCAAGTGTTTCAGAAATTGGCAGGGAGCATCTGTCCGTGGAGGTCCTTATAGACAGATAGCACACAGGATCGGAACTCTGCTGAGCTGGTAGCTACTCTTTTGGCATTTAAGAGGGAGTTTTGGAATACCAGCCTGCAGTGTTAAGGACAAAACTCCATACATGTCTCCCATCAGGAAAATCTGAACTTCTTGATCTAACCCACATCTCATCCTACTAAGAAGCTGGTGAACATTATAAAAAAAAGAACAAAACACAAGGAGAAAGTCTGATCCTGGAAATGTTCTGCAAGGAGGAAGACATAGATATACACTGCTCTGACCACCAGTCCTTACTACCTAGCCCCATTTCTGGGCATAGCAGTAAGGGAGTGGCATGTATGTGTGTAGGAGACAAAGTAGGGGAGCTGAAATAATCCAGTAATGTAATCAAATTTTTCCTCCTATCAGTAAGTCATTGCTGCTAAAGACAGTGACGGAAACCTGCCAAATATAACAGCTAAAACCAACACCCTGAAAAACATAATATTTAGGAAAAGATGTGTGTTGGGGCTAGCTTGTGCCAGCTGCCAAGCCTGAAACCACAAGAGGCCTGGCATATGGGGAAGTTTCTAGAAAAGTGCCTGTCAGTGGCCAGGCACAGGACAATCTCCCTGTTCCCATGCAGGTATGAGATTGAGACCCTCACTGCTGACAGACAGTCCCAGTGACGGTAACAGGAGCTCAGCTTCCCCTTCCTTCAAATCAGTTGCTCTTTGCAGATGGAAATGAAGATAAATACTGATGACAGTCCCAGGGAGGGGTGCACGGTCTTGGCAAGCAGTGGCTCAGATAAGGGCTGAGGCCATGACTCCAGCAGCAGCTCACAGGTCCTCAGCAGGAGCTCAGCATCAGGCTGGAGCAAAATGGGGGCTTAAGGAAATCTTGGACCTACCGGGGTCACCTGGATGCCCATTGGGGTGGAACAGGGAAGGAGTTCTTCAACACAGCTCTGGTAGGCTCAGTGCAATAGGTCTGCACCCTTCTCTGCACTTCTAGAGGGATGTTGGGAATGATTCACAGCATGATGCAGGAGTGGGGGAAGCCTTATAAGTCTTGAGAAGACAGAATGTGAAATAGGCAGTGCATTCCCTGTCTTTCTTGTTTACATACCTGGCATCTAATTTAGGCCTATGGCGAAGCTCTTTTTCCCTACATGAGGATGGCATTGCCTGGTTCCCCAGCAGGGAGATTTTGACTTTGAGGAATTGTTAGCAGGGTGATCCCTTCTCTTTGCTGGTGGGAGTTAGTAGCTCTGTTTTCTGAAGATTTGTGTGCTTTTGTCTGATTCATGGCTGTGGGTTCAAGTGACAAGTAATTAGGCAAAAATTTACTGCCTAAATGCCTAATCTGCCAACAGTTTGATCTTCTGCCTCAAACTCAGTGAAATCCATGGCTTTGTGTCTACGTGATGTCATCATCAGCTGCTTCTCTCAGCCAGTCTTGCTCCCTGGCAACAGAGTCTCCTGAGAAGACTGGGACTTGAGGCCAGGATGTGCAAAACTGTGAGTGGTTTGGGATGACTGGAGGCAATACCTTTCAATGGCTGTGAACTTTGGAGCGTGCTCAACACCTGTTCTCTGGAGTCAGACCTGTTCATGCAGAGCAGATGCATACCCAAGGGTCAGAGTTGGTGGCCCCACATTTCATGCAAGCTCTGCAAAGCTTCTGCCCCACCAGACAGACCCTGCTGTGGCACAGCAGCAGCTTCTGCTGGAGATGCTGCTACAGCAGCAACAGCATTCATTGTACCTCATAAAAAAGTGTACCTGCTCATTTTTGATGGTCATCTCAGTCTAAAGAGACATACAACAGCTTTTACAAACGCTGCAAGAAGTCCTTCCCAAAAGATTTCTTAGTAGTTGAAGGCCTCTTCTCCCCATGGGGCTCCTGGGAGCCATTGCAATTGCTCCTGTCCTCCTTCTCCTTGCAACTTTCTGCACATGCTCTCAATCGCCTGCTATTCATTTTTATTTTCACTCTGGGCTTGAGCTGCTGCCCATTGTAACAATATTTCCTCATAAGGCTGTGCTTAAAAAGTGAGGAGCTTGTATTTGTTGGTGCTGGTTGGTGGCATGTGAGGCTGCACAAAGGAAAACAAATGTTTGAGATGTTTTCAAAGGTGCTGTCATGAGACAAAACAGGACCCTCAGCCCTGACATAGTGAAGTTTACTTGTGCTTGGATGTACCAGAGCCTGCTCAGGCTCTTTAATAACCCTTGCCTGGGAAGTTTCCATCACCTCCCTTCCTTCCCTCCCCTCCTGCCAGCTCCATTTGCCATCAGGGCTGTGCTCTTTGGAGAAGTTATGGGGAGATTCACCCCCACCTTGGAGTCTGACCAGCCTTTGCACCTTGCAAAAGCAGCTTCTTCAGCCCTGTTTGTTACACGGGTGACACAGTTAGAGACACCTGGTGCAGCCACAGCAGGGCTGCATTTCTCCTCAGCCAGGAAAGAGTTCTACTTAAACCCCACAGCTTTAATCATTGCAGAGACTTTGTTCTGGCTCCAAGCAATTAAGAACCCATGCAAATGAGGGGGGAAATATCCACTCAGTTTAGGGAGAGCTGTAAAGAGGAAGCACTAAGTCCTGTCTCTCTCTAAAGAGTCAGAGAGAGCAGAGGCTGAAGAAAGGGCAATGAATTGGCCACTGCACCAAATTGAGCTTGTTTGCTCCTTATCCAGCCTGATTTGGAAGCAGAGGTTAAAAGCTATTTGCTTAGGAGGTTTGTTATAGTTATGAAAGCTAATGCTGGAGTTACACTGAGCAGCAGGGCAGAGGGTAAAACAATATTTTATTCGTAAGTTAAAACACTTTCACAAGGGTAAAATAAGTAGCCTTCTCTGTCAGTGACTTGTGTGTGCAGGGTGTGCTGGTAGGATTGTTCTCTGTGTGCCCACACTGGGGCTTTCCCCACGCCTGCCTCGGCGTGCACACACTGCACCTTTGGGTCATCAAGTCGCCCAGGGCACCACACCCCTCATGGTCCCTGTCCTCTGGAGACCCTGGTGATTGCTCTGGGGTGAGGAAAGGGGATTATTTTATAAACCAACCAATCCCAGGGAAAACAGCTCTGTTAAAACCCTCAGAATATAAGACCTTCTTTTCCCACATATGACGTTTACAGCTGAGAAGCTGTGATTCCTGGAAACTGGTTCCTTCTCTGGCAGTAATTGTATGAACTGGGTAAAAAAGCACTACCCCAGTATTTAGGAAAATACTTCTTTTGAACTTGAAAATGTTTGCTGCTTCTCTGACCAGCTGTATTCTTCTTTGAAATAAGTGAAAACTCTCTCGGACTTTTAGGCTTTGATATTCCTTAGCTCTCCCTTTTTGTTCCCCTTTCTAAAATTTCAGTAATAATTTGCTGTGGAAATAAGACACACAAAGGAAAAACATTTGGGGAAGATTCATACTCTGACTATGGGAAAGTGAAGTCCCAGGAGGTGAAGTGGCTTGCCCCAAGCCCCATAGGAAGCTTGTCCCACAGTGTAGAACCAAAGGACCTTTCAAACCCCAAACCTCTGTCTTAATTGCAATTTTCTTGTAAATATTTGGGACTCAGATTTCAAAGTTCAAGCTGGGTTAATCACAAAGAATGCAGCTCTTCCTGCTCTCCATGCAGGGGTATAAGGTTAACAGTCTGCAGTGCCCTCCTGGACACCCCATGCATCTGCATGGGTTTCAAGTAACATCTGGTCTTTAAACTCAGTATCACACAAACAGATTAATGATTACCTGCCTGCTGTCCTGGCTTCCAATCGGTTCCACTTTATTGACTTAGCCTGGGTTTGACAATGGTTTGTTAATCTTACCTTTGTGTATACATAGCAGCCTTATTGCGATTATATACTTCTCCTAGTTTTGTTAGCCAAGGTTAATACTGTAAGGCACCAAGGACTTTGTTAACTGGGGCTGTTTGTCTGCAGACTGGAACCTAGTTGATATTATTATGAAGGCTGGATCAAACTCCACTGTGTGGGAATTATCTCACAGGGACAAGCTGATAACAAGACACTGTTGTGTCCTGTGAAGAACATGGGAATGGACCTGGGAGAATGTCAGGACTTGTGAGCTGCCCATCCCATGGGCTGCCGTCAGAGCCTGTACTGCTGCCCAGCTCTGGCACCCTAGCACAGCACCAGGGACTGCAGCACCAGGGTCCTGCCTGTCCTCGGTGCCTGGCAACCTACACAGAGCCGTGCCTGCCCTGCACATCACCCCAGGCTGCCGTGCCCTGCCCTGCTGCCTGCTCCATCCTGCCCGTGCCCCTGCACAAAGGTGGCAGTGTGGGCAACAAGGCCAGGGTCGCAGGGCAGGTTTTTACCTGTGGGGCAGAGATACCTGTGTGGCTCGAGGTAGCAAACACGTTTGGGAAAGCTCCTCCGGACCATTCCCCAGAGCTTGTTCCTGGAAACAGATAATTCAAAACATTTGTCCGGAGGATGGTTCGTGGGATAACCACAAGGATTTGTATCATGGGGCAAATATTTGAGGCACAGCCAGATCAGCTCTGACCAATGTTGTTGTTTTCAATCATCTTTCAGAGGAGTCCCTCGGGGGTGGCTGCTCTCGGAAGCGAGGAGAGGAGGGCTGGGGCAGGAGGTGCACTCCGGGCTGATGGCACATCTGCTCTTTCCGGATGCAAGGCCCACTGCAAGCATGGATCTGAGAGCTGGGGACTGTGAAGCAGAATCTCCAAAGGTTTATTTTTAGGGAGCCAACCTGCATATGAAGAGAAAAAGGAGCATATTCTAAAAAGTAGAGGCAGTCAAATAGCAGCTGTAAAAACGAAAATTTCCAACAATACAACAAACAGAAAATTACATTTCCCCTCATTGTGTGGAAGGGGCTGAACTTCCAACCAGCTGTGAAGGAAATAAAGAGTTTACATTATTTGTAGTGTCAGTGAGGATCAACATACAAATTTCCTGTCTGTCTCCCTCTACAAATTAGCAAAACTTATGTATAAAAAACCTTATATTTAAAAAATATATTTGCATTTTTCTTTTTCTGTGGGGAGACAATGCACCCCAAGCAGTGTGGTCACAGACACTGTAGCTGAGCAGGTGCGATGGGAAACTGAGCACAGAGCAGATCAAAAGAAAAAGACAGCAATGGCTGTAATGCTGGAGCAATGCAGCTCTGCCCCTCGCATCTCTGGGCCCAGGCAGAGCAGCAGCTTGCAGGCATGTGTCGATGCCTGTGGTCTCACAGACCAGCATATGCCATTTACTCACAAACCTAAGTTTTTACAACATGTGCCTTGCCATGCAGAAAATTACCTCCCTCAGTGTTTAAGTTTCAATGCAATTGGCTTGTAAACTTAAACTATTAGCAGAAAAATGCCGTATTCTGTCTTGGTGCTTGCTTATGCAGTCTGTGTAAGCAGAAATCACAGCTCATATGTACCAAGAATTTTCCATGTCTCCCTGCACTGTAGCATGGGGTATTTCAGCCAGCTGTGGGCAAAAATGAGCCCCACAAGGCTCTTGGCCCTGGGTGGTGGCTGGCATTCCTGCTGCTTTCCCAGCTGCTTCCAGCATCCTGTGACTGACGTTGCTGGGTAAGGAAAAAGCAAACATGCAGAGTCAGCAGGCTGTAAGTCAGGTGTATGTAAAATGGAGCAGTTGATAGTCATTAGCAAACTGCTCAGCACGGCCCTGAGTGACTCTGAGGGGTGGTCAGGGGTGCAAAGGACCTTGACATCATATTTTCTCTCAGTGAATCCAACACAAATAAAACTACTATTACCAGCTTGTCTTCCTGTCCAAAATTACAACTTTTAGATTCCTAATTTAAGGGCAGCTCCTGCCTGCCCATCCTCTGTGTTTGAGGCATGCTGGCTGCCGGATCTCTGGTGTTAGTGTCTTGGAATAAATAGCAGAGCAGTCAGCTGCCCTGTTCCAGGAGACTTGGAGTCATGAGGGAGCATTTCAGGCAACAGAGGGAGGAATATTTCAAGATTTTTCACTTGAGAGAAAGGAAGGAGCATGGAGGAACCTCTGAATGAAAAGAGCTAGATTTCACCTGAAGTACTGTATTGCGCATTGACCTAACTCTGCTGCTCTCACTTCTGTAACCAAACAGATTCTCTCCCCTGCCTGAGGTGTGTTCTATGCTTCTGAGAGTCCTGGCCCTCTGCCCTTGCATGTTTGTGCATCTACTGCCCCTCTGCAATGGTCTTTTACAAGCACCTCATAGACAAGCCCTTGAAGGGGCCGCCTGGGCCACTGCTCAGGGAATTGATGAGCAATGGCCAGGAGTAGAGAGGAGAGGGGGCCAGGCTGACATGGTCTAGGAGGGGCTAGGAAGAGAGTGCACTAACTGAAAAACAGTCATTAGGAAAAAGACAGGGGTCTGCTTTGGGAATGGCTATGAGGTTTGTTGGCTCCAGGGTCTCCCAAGCTGATTAACTTCTGGTGTGGAGTTGGGCTCATGTGTTTACCTTCTCAGGAGATGAAAAACAGAGTGAGATTTTGCAGCACTCAGACTCCCTGAATTTTTTTTAAGATTTTGATTAATCATGAGGCATTTTGGCAGCCTCCTCAAATACTCCATCACCCCTATGTAATCGGTCACCATTTAAGCACTTACTCTGTCTGGTCTCAACTGGCATGGCTCGACGGCACAGGGGGATGGGTGGGTCTCAAGGTGCTGGTGGGGCAGGCAGCTGGCTCTGCTCAGGGTCCGTGCCGACACCCCCTTGGTTTCTGCAAGGGGGGACCTCATGACAAATGTCCTTACATGGATGTAGAACATAGAATAACCTTAATTTGTATTCTATGCCATTGTGGTTGGCTTGTACGGCTCACAGAAATAAAAACAGCCAGACTTCGTGGACCTGGAGGCTGTCACCATTAAAGATGGAAAATTATGCCATCCGTATTACAACTGTGAAGTTGTGGCAGTGTTGCCAGATGGGTTATAAAAGTGGGTTTTCACTGTCTCTGCTTCGCCAGCTGAATGGACAGGGAGGATCCCTGAGCTGTCTGTATCTCCATTAGCAACTTAGTTCATACCAGGATGGGACTTCTGAAGCAAAAGTCTTCATGTGTCATGCTTTGACCACGATCAGGAGAAGTTTAGGAAGAAGTGAACTGGATAACCTTTCAAACAAATGGGAATGCACTCCAGTCCTACACTCGACAGCACATGGGACCACATCCAGCTAGTGCAAAGCAAGACACCTTTAGAAGGCTTAGCATGTAGGTATGGCCTGCACATGTACTTCCCACTCTACAATTTTGCTCACTGGGAAATGATACACAAGCACTCCTGAATTGGTCCAAAAGGTACCTTTTTCCTGTCCACTCTGCATGGTGGAGGGTTTGTTTAGTGTCAGAAGGTGCTGGCTGGTACCTCTTGTTAGCAAAATAGCTTTTGTTACATTTTACTGAGATGACAGGGCTGCTTCAAAAAAGTGCACAGAAAGTGCAAACATGATTTGCAGAGCAGTCTGTTTTCTTATAAGAATGGAAGCTGTACTTCATTTTCCTTTCTAAACATTTCCTTGTCTAAAGCAGGAAAATTTAGCATTCTTCCTCCCAAAAAGTTAATTCCAGGAATATGCCCAAAGATGTCAATTTACAGACCTTGAGTAACAATATAGGCCACTGATTAGCTAAACAGTAACACCAACCATGTCTGGAAGACCAGGATGAGCAAAAATTGGCACAAGAAGAGAGATGAGAGCTTCTACATGAAAGAAATTTATTTTGTCATTTATTTTATATCTTACAGTAGTGGCATTAAAAAATGTACAATTCCCTGCTGCTTCCAAGTCCATTTGAATTTACTGCATCTAGGAACATCAGGTTTCCATCATCACTATGTACCCATTCCTTGATTTCCTTCTGCAATGATTGTGGCTGGTACGTACAAAGTATCAAAACTGTCATCTGTCTCTTCTTCAATAACTGAAGCAGATTTTCCTACCAATCTTCTTTGTGCACCATCTGCCATGTGGGTATAGTCTTCTAATTGCCTGAGTTTGCATTCACATCCAGAAGCTGATGAGCAGGTTCCTTTCTGATGTGTGTCTTGAAGACTCTGGCTGATTGGTGTTGTACTTAGATGTTAAACAAGAATTCAAAAGGTTATACTGAATTGCAACATCTTAAGTCTTGAGCATTTCCATCATGGACATAACTGAGAACAAGTAGAGCTCATTTGGGAATTGTTCAGCAAGTTCTATGTTAAAGAAAGTCATCTGCTCTTTTACTTTTCTGTTTCTCTGTCAGGCATTAGGCAGTCATATCTACACATGAACAGTCATCAGATTTTAGGTGCACTATAATAATTCTTTGTGCAGAGATAAAGTAATTTGTCTCTCATTCATTATTACAGCAGTATGACATGAAAATAGTAACGATGCCGATGATCAGTGAGCAGCTGAGACAGTTGCACATTTCATGGTAAATGGCATTTAGTTAGAAAAAGGCTTGTTCAGACAACCATTCAGCTAACTCCCACACAGACAGCATGCACTGGGAGTCCTGGGATCCCTTTTTTCTTAAAATTCCTGAGCAACCAAGTGAGAAAAAACAATTTTGTTTTAAGAGTTCCTTCATGGTGGTATATATTAGTTTAAAAAATAGTAAGATTATTAGGGGTACATTATATAGGCAACATTAACCTCTAACTGGCACCAAATTATTATCCAAGAGAACACTCACATGCTCTCCTCCTTGAAACTTCAGATTTATTATGCAGCTGTCAGCAGCAGCATAGGCACATGTGATGTGAAAGATGATGAAGGGATGATCACTCAAATTTCCTGATGAGACCTGTAGCTGGGCCAGACAGACATCTAGTGAGACTCTTTTTGCCAACAGTCATGCAACTGGCACTGATTTGTCTTGGAGAACTCACAAGCTGCTGGGACAGACTGTTCACATTTGAATTCAACAACTGCAGTGGAAGAAATTATTCCCCTTGTCTTACTTGCTGCTTGTTCCAACTACAGATGGCGTAGCAATTTTCCTGTGACCACCTTCAGACTAGAGAAGCATCAAAACTGTGCTAAGCCAGTGCCACTTCAAACCTCTGAGGAGCCAATGGAAAGTCCCTGATGAGTAGCTTGTATATTGTATGTTGTTATTTTGATGCTGCCATTTTCCTCCCACTGCTGGTGCACAGCACAGTAACTGTGCTGCCAGCTAAGGAGAAAGAAAGTCAAACCAATGAGGACAAGAATTAGGAAACAGTTTATGCAATCCTCTTGCAGCTGCTGCTGTACAGTTACTGCTGTGCCCTCTGTATAAGAGTCAATGATACTCTGACATGTGCAGCAGCCCAAGTTCCCTTATGTTCTGTACTATTACTTCCTATCTATCTGCAATGGTGAAATGATGTGAGAAGAAAGTAATGATCCTTAAACCTTAAAAGACTGGAAATATCAACTTTAATACACCATTGAAAGTTTTGGACTTCCTGAATCTTACCTTGAACCAGCTTTAGCTTTTTGGTCCCCAGTTCAGATTTGTGTCTTTATGCAAATTATTGTGGCAAACCAGCGCACCATAATGGCTCTACAGCTCTGATCTTGGTTAATACTTCCAATAAAGGAACAGAAAAGGGGGGTTTAACTCCTGTTTCAGGTTCTTGCAAGGTCTTGGGCAATTGCATTGTGTGTGAGGAGCAAGTTTGCAGTAAAAAACAGATCCATGATTCCTGGATTTGACCACTTAATTAATAAATTAGAGGCAGGATTCAGGTAACAGATCAGGACACTTGTGCCCACAGGTGATCTAGGTGTCTAAGGCCTGTTATGGTCCTCAGTGACCAGGCCAACACACCAGCTGGGTTAGACATCAACCAGATGTCTAAGTGTGATCACCAAGGCACCAAAGGCGCTCCAGCTCCTTTTGTGTATTGACCAGCTTGACATTGACTGTAGGAGGATATCAGACACCTTCACCAGCAGAGATCCCTGCTTTTGGGTGTTTGGCTCTCAGGGCTGAATTCCACCTCAAGATTCACATATGGATCTTGCTGTCTTTTGTGGGCAGTCACCAAGAGGGCCTGAAAGCTGGAGCACACACATGTAGCAACATGAGGCATGATCATCCATGTTCTCATAGTCCAGGCCAGCTGTTCGCATGCCTGCTGTCACCCCATCAGACTTGTAGAGATTGATGTAAATCACTTATACCAATGGCTGTGGTCATATCTCTTTCACTCAGCCTTGAGGGGTGTCCCCTGCTCAAGGGAGGACTCTCCGGACATACACCCCAAGAAGGGTTATGTTAGAAGAACCTAACATATGAAAGTGGACTGGACTTGTGTAGTATAAAGTGGTTGACTGTCAGTCATCTCTCCAGGTCAGCTTAGCAGCTTATCTGCCAAATCTTTGCCTCACTATCAGAATGTTAATTTGGGGTTGATGTGTCAGACTGGTTTTAGCATAATTCAACATCAAAACCAGCAAGACATCCTCTCTCGGTCCACCACTGAAAGCTTTGCAAACAGGGCATTGTTAGAGTAGCCTGACCACATTCCAGAGCAGAGCATCATGCTACAAAAGTCCAAGAGCAAGAATAAGAGCATCAAAATCCAGATCTCAAGTTGTGGATAGGAACTGCAAAATTCAACTGAGAAAATTGGAAACAAGAAATTGTGCTTTAAATTAATAAAACATGTCACCTACATTAAACAGACAGCTTAACACAGATTTGAATGCATGAAATAGAATAGAGCTAGACGGAAAAATCAATTATATGTTCTACAGAACCGAAATGTAGACCCGGCTGGAAATCTTCCAATGGAAAATTTTTTCTTGCAGAACATTGACTACAGTTAACTATCTTGAGGATACTTTTGGCTTTCAATTAATAAAATCAACTGGAGAAAAAAATGGAAATATAATTTTCATATCATTGAACATCTTTTCTATTTGGACATCATAATTATTTTTCTTTGTATTATAAGCTATAACCTATTCCCAAAAGCTTATTTCAATCAAAGTCTTCATTTTTGTTAGTACAAGATGTTTTAGCCATCTTGTATTTTTTTCACATTTAGGATTCATTTGCAATATTCATTCTGGAATGAAAAAAAAAATCAAAAAAATAAAATGCTCTCTGCAATGAAAAATCTAGATTTTGGATTAGGTGTTTACTTTTCTCCACTGAAATACCTTCACTTATTGTCTTGTTCTTTTATTTATATGATAATATATTCCAGCTCTAGAAATCAAGGCACAGTTGTTGACTAGGACATTCTTCTCACACCTTATAATAAATCTGCACAAGAATGCAAGCAAATTTTACTTTTTTTGATATATACCATGTACCTACAAATAGTTATATGATAAACATGTGTTTAAGTAACTCAGATTTATTAAATTTTGTCAGAAGGTTTGAAAAGCTCCATCACAATTTTTATTGAATTTATATTTAATTTTTCTTTTATTTGTTCATCCCTAAGACTCAGGTTGAAAATTTCCCCAGTCTGTATGGAATCCCTAATGAAGACAAGGAAAAGATTCACATTTTAAAATTGTTTGTCTGGTTCTTCTTTTTAATTTATGGGAATAGTAATGAAAAAGTACACCCCCAGGACATGCACAGGATTTCTCTGACAGTATGTCCACAGAGATTGGATATCTGATGATAAATAAATGGAAAAAATGACTGCTTGACAGATTCCAGGGGAGGGAAGATAGACAAGAAGCCAAGAAGAGTTGGCACTTTCTCAAAGAAGTTGTACTAAGGGTGCAAGGATAAACATCCTAATTAGAGTGCTTACTAGACTGGCTAAAACAGTGGCTTCAGGTGCTATAGGGAAACAAAAATTGTGAAAACTGTATTGTGTGAATTAAGGATCAAGTATGAAAAAGAGTGGCAAGGCTGAGGCAAGAGAGAGGCAAGAGCAAAGCAAGAACATCATAAAAAGCGGCAGGACAATGATGGCTTTGCAAGTGGTGGTGTCCTACAGTGTTCAGGGCGCAGAATTCATCTGTAGAAGTAGTGTATTTATCAGACAAGCTGATATGGCTGCCAGCATGCAGGGGCTGGTGGACACGCAGGTCCTCCCGGAGGACACAGCAGAGAAGATCACAGCACACATCAAGGAGCAGCTATCAAGAGACATCTAGAGGAAGAGGAAGCCATTTGATACAAATACAGGGACAAAGAAAAAGGCCAAGGAATGTCCTGCTCCACAGCTCAAAGAAGTTTCAACTGTTGGCAAAAGACTTAAATTTATTCTATATTTTTTCTATCAATCTTTGCTGCAATCAGGTAATCACTTAGTTCCATATTAAGGAAAAAGAGGTAAGGCTCTGGTCTTTAGCACTTACTTTTAATACTCTCGATTCTTTAAAAATCATTAGCAAGGAAATAAATAGCACCCAGCATGAATTCAGCAGAAAGAAAATTATTTTCCCCCTGTGGTGAATTGGAGCTTTGTGGGCAAGGGTAAGCAGTTTGATTTAAGCCAGGCACTGAAAGTTGCATTTTAGCATTTGCATAAGCAGGGCATGGAAATGTGGTGTTGATGGAGGGAGTGGACATCTTTGAGAGCAGGCTACACAAATATCTATAGGGAAGGATGAAACTTTAACAGACCAAGGAAGAGATTGTTGGAGCACCTTCCCCTCTATTCTTCTATGTTCCTGTGACTTTGCAGGCACATAAATTATTTTTTTTATTATTATTACTTGGTTTTGCATTCTGTTCCTGTCCTGCCCTGAATCCCATGCTGCTTTTTCTTGTCTAATTGACACTGAGCTCTCCGTAGTCCCAGCTGAATTATATCGCAAGTGTTTCTTAGTTCCAAGTGGCATCAAGATCTGACAGCCTCTTTTGCCAGAGGAGTTTCTTTTTTCTTTGAAGTCATTACATTCAATGACATGAGAAATGACAAGGCAAAGAAAGGGAATTTTTATTTATCCCCACTTTACAAACAAGAGAAGCCAGGCTCCACAGAATCCATACCAAAGCTGACAACTGAACCGAAATCTCCTGGATTCCCAGAGAGTATCTCATGTGCGTGACTACCCTGCTAATCGTGAAGGCAGGACAGGCCGTCATGAGCCACTGATGAGCCTCCCATGAGCAACTGCCATCTTCTCTCTTTCTCAGGGTAAGTGAATACAGGAACTACTGGGCTGAGCCTAAATTGTGAAAGCCCAGAAATTACTCCCGGGGCTCCAACAGCCCAAGGAATGCTAAGTTTTGATCTCAGAATCGCAAACTAATGAGCCTTTCAAAGCTCCCCTCAGGTTGTCTGGAGCCACTCCCCAGCCACAGATTTAATTCTCTTTATACACTCTGAAAATTGCACTCTGTTTAATATTCTACCCACAACTTGGCTTGAGGCTACTTGAAGCTATTGTTTGAGGGTTTTTTCCGGTCTGTTAATTAGACCTACAATTGGCAAACTACCATTTCTGATGTAAAGCTACATGTGATGTGACCCTAAGCCAAATGTCATATGATCTTAGGCTGGAAAGCTAGCAGCCAGAAGCCAAATGCAGCAAAAAAATTGGGCTCTGGAGGTGTCCCCTGAGCATGTGAAGGCACAAGTGAAGACAAAATGAGATGTCAGAAGGGCAGATCCTGCAGCATTTGTTTGGGTATTATGGCAATCCTTTATTCAGGCAAAACTCTCCTTGGTTTTAGGGAAGTGATGGCTTTGGATCTTGTATTTCAAGTGTTTATAGACAGAAAACCTCCTGCCTAGGGGGAAAAGATCCCCTAGGTACTTTGCCCTAGAAGACATCCCCGCTGTGATACCTATTTACAATGGAGATGCCAATATCAGGTTGTGCTGCTTCTCATCCCACTCTGTGATGCATGGCACCCTGTCCTAGGTGCCGGCAAGAGTCCACAGGGTGTCAGGGACCACCAGCAGTAGGGTCACCTCTGACAACCTGTGGTGATGCATCACCCCTCACCCCCAGCCCCAACCCCCAGCCTCTGCAGAGATGGTCTTGTGTTTATTTTTGGTTCGGACTGATTTTTTGAGTGACCTTAAGACACTCATTTCAGGACACAGCCCAGCCTGAGCAAAGCAGTGCTGGCGTTGAGGAGAAGCCCTGCCAGGGAAGGTGCTCCCCTGGCTGTCTGCACATGCACAGTGTGTAACACAGGGCAAAGCAGTGTCCCATGAACTGCTGCCATGGCAGCAGAAGGGGCAGAGCTGTATGTCTTCGGGTCTCTCTTCCAGCAGCAGCTGGAGGTGTGTCAGCTGGTGATGTTTGCCCCAGTGACCAGTGGTGCTGAGCCGAGCCCTCTGCACGTTTCCTCCTCACATGCTGCATCCTCAGCTTTGCTGGTTTGGAGAGGTGAGAGGTCCCGGTGGGAGACAGCCAGGCACAGGGAGACCCAGCTCACAGAGGAGAGCTGTCCCCGCAGGCAGCAGTGACCTGCTCACCAGGGCTACATGCCTCTGCACACTCAAATTAAAGCAAAAAAGGCTACCAAAGGCAGTGCAGAGCCTTGACCTCCTGCCCTTTTTGAAACCCACAGGTACAATAGCCTGAGGTGACAGAGAATTTTCACTCAGTGCTTCCCTGTGATGCCATGGTGATGGATTGAAGGAAGGTCACCATTGCTGCAGGTCCTTGGTAGTTATGATCACTGTGGGTGGGTGAACCAGAGGAGCGGAGAGGAAAAGGGCATAGACTCAGAGCTGGCCACAAAGTAAAGGGCAAGACAGCTCCAAGAATTCCCTTTGGATTCATGCATTTTCCTGGAAAACCGCCAGATTTGGCCATCAAGGCCTTTCCCACCGGAGACAGAGACAAACAGCTGTCTCTCTCCTCCCAGGTGACAAACCTCCAGGAAAACCCACATGGATACTTGTGGACATTCCTTTTGCAGACCACACCAGAAGGCACAGCTCAGGCCTAAGCAGCCATGACTTTTAGTTGCTGCAATAAGAAATCAAAACAGAAAAATCTAACCAGAATGGAATAAAAAATATTTTCATTTTGTGAAGTCTGAGGTGATTTTTTTTTGCATTTTTCACAATTTGTGGAATGTTTTCAAAGTATTTCAACTTTCTGGTAGTTTAGCTTTTAGTTTCTTATTTGCTGCCAAATAAAATAAACTAAGTGGTGGTCACAGGGTAGTGTTTTCCCCTCCTTTTTTGCTTTTCACCCAGTTAACCTAGGCTCTCAATGTATTATGAAAATGTGGAAGTTCTGTAAATTTAGAGAGTGGCAGAAGGAAAATGAGATGTGATGAGTGGGGAGAAGAACAGGGATTATTCAAGAAAAAAGATCAATAGGGTCTGACCTGGCAAATGGTTGTTTTCTCAGAAATCCGGGCAGATTGAATGGCAATCGCAGGGCCACCCTCACAGTTTGTGCAGCCTCTGATCCACCGTCAGAGCCACTGTACAGAGGCATGAAATGATTTTGTGTCACAACATTTGTGCTTTAATTACAAGTGCATTTCATGCCATGTATCAAAGAAGCATGAAGCAACTTAATTTGGCCCATTAGTCTAAGATGAGGGCCAGTGAAGTCCCTTCCATAAACATTTCAGAGCTAGTGCAATCCATTTCCTACTTTGCACAAATAAGCCTCTCTTTTCAGCAAGATTTTGCACACAGAAAGGAAAAATGCCTAGAACAAGTCCCCTGGTAGAAAGGCTGCTTTCTACACCTACTCAAAAGAAGTGTTTTACAAGCAAAACTGTAAAGTTATGTAAAACAATGTTCCAGCCTCAACAATGAAATGGGGTGTGCTGTCTTGCTGCTTGGGCAATGACAAATCAGTGTGGAAGGGAAGCCCAGAGATGGCTGGGTCAGCAGCAGCCGGAATGGTGGCGGTGCCGTTCTGGGTGGTCCCTGGTGGGTTTGGGGACCAAGGCTGGACAGGCACCACTGGAGGGCTCGTAGGGGACTGGACAGCCTGGCAGTGCAAAGCTGCTTTTCCAATTTGGCAGCTGCAACTGAGCTCAGGTTCAGGTCCAGCTGCATCCTTCCCTAGTAAAACTGCAAATATAACAGAAATACAGAATTTAAAAAAAAAAAATATATTTTCCTTCCTGCCTTAACAAATTACTCAACAGAATGTTTTATTTGTAGAAAACAATAGAAACTTGATTTCTGCTTTATATTAAAAACTTGTAATTCCCATGTCACTCCTGCGTGATGTAGGATGGAGTCCACTGTAATCTGGCAAACAGCAAGGGAGGGGAAGAGGAAAGTAATGACAAAGGTGTCCACATATTTGAGCATTTACCTCTTACTGAATGTATCTGGAGCAGCAGCATTACTGGGAAATAAAATAATGCAAGAAAATTTACAAGGCAACATCTGTTTCACTGTCAGAATTCATCAGTGAGGAAAAGGGGAACACAGGTACACCAGGGGGATTTGGAAAATCTGAGATTACAAGCAAATGTATCATTCAACATCCATTATTTTCTGTTTCTTGCAACTGTGCTTGACAGATGAAAAGAATTTGTGTCCAGCTAAAGGGTGTATGCAAAGCTTAGTAGTATTAGGGTACTCATTATCCTTCATGGAATCCTCTTTAATGATTTGTTCTATGGCCATATACAGGATCACAAATGCAATAAAGTGGGAAATACTGAGTTAAAGCAATATCTGGCATGGTGATGTCATCTATACAATAAACAAATGTCAATGTGGAGTTATAAATAATCTTTTTATCCTAATCTTGAATTGATCCAATACCAGATGTATACACACATCATGAAAATTCCATAGCTTTAAAGACAGAGGACAATAACCTGTAATATAAAGTTAGAGATACACATGTGCATGTTTCTTATCGGTAGTATATGTTACAGGCAAGAGGGCACAGGGCTGTTGTCTATGCTGCAATCAATGCCTATACATCTGTGCCAAGCATGACATGCTCCTGTGGGCATATAGGCTACAAGAATCACTCTGGGCTGGTAAAGATCTTCCCAGTGACAGCCAGGTCCTTAGAAGCATAGACAAATCTTTATAAAGAACATCTAATTTATGAGTGAGATCTGAGCGCACCTGAGTTTTCTCTCTTTACAGTGCAAAGAGTGCAGTACATTGCATTGAAACATCATGTAAACATACATCAATGCTGAAATACCAATCTTGGGCAGCTAAATCAGCCTTTTTGTTCCAGACCTCTTTTTAATTCTGTTTATATGAGATATTTCTGTCCAACAGGGGCTTTTACATTGCAACAATTGCATTTAAAAAAAAAATCCAGTTGCATCAGTCGAGCAGTGTCTTGGGTCTGACTCAATCCAATGAGAATCTTTCCATTGACGTCATTAAGCTTTTATACAGGCTCTTAATCTGCAACCAATCAGCCCTTAATATTATTCTGTGCAAAGCTCCATGCCTTCGTTTGGAGATAGAAAAGGATGAGACCAAACACTTGTCCCAGCTACCAGTGCTGGCAAAACTGCCTGGGTCATGATTACATTTTCAGTGAGCCTCAGTAAGGAGTTATCCCAAAATGCACTGCTCTGCCTTTTCTCCCTTGTGTGAGTTTCTCTAGTTTCATGTTTTTCACACTACATTGGACTGTCCCTGCTTATCTAAGCTGGGGAGCCCAACCCTCTGGCATCCTGAGTGTTGCTGGGGACAGGCAGCCTGAGCCATGAGTTGGGGCCAGGAGCACACAGCGTGTCAAAGAAGCAGGCTCTGGGACATCAAATCCTCCTGCAGCAGCATGAGGTATTTACTAATGGTGCTAAGAAGCTGCATTAGATTGTCAGGGGAAAAAAAAGGCATGACCCCCCTAATCTTCCTTGGCCTCTCCCAGCACTGTATTAGGCACATCTCGTTTAACCTTTCCATCTCCAATGGAGATATAGCCATGGCTATACTTCCTATGCATGAGCTGCCAGAATAAGGACCATCTGTCTAGGAGTTATGATGATAGGGGTTTCATCTCCTGTTATATTCTGGTGGTCTTTCAACTATACATTCATCATATGTCTTTTGTTAAAGGAAAGGGAATGTGAGCCTGGCTCTGCTCCTGTGGGGACTGTTGCACAGGACAATATACAGCTCAATAAATCACACACACACAGAAACACACCCTCCAGGTCTATGATTGGGCTGTAAGGGGTGAAGTAAGTTTCCTCATTTAGGAGAACAGGCAAAAAGGAAGAACTAAAACATAGGACGTTATCAGAAGTGTCTGAAACATGGTCTGGGTACACTGGACATTGAGAGGTCAGCCAGCAGAGGAGTGACAGAAGGGAAGGCTGCACACCAGAAATAAGTTCAAACCCAAGCAGTGTGGAAAAACATACAACAGTGACTGCAGAGGTGCCACTGATGGAAAGGTCCAGGGTGGGAATGGTGGCCTGCTGCTTCCTGTTGCAACTGAGTCATTTACATTCGGAAACTGTTCAGCAAACCCTTGGCTGTACTTGCTTCAGTGCTTAGGTGTCCCTGAAAGAATAACAATTAACCAGCAAACCCATGAGGTCAGACAGCAGAGAGAATGGTTTTAACTTAAAAGGACGGGGCATTCAGTATTGCTCTTGGGCTTAGGTCATCAGAGCCACAGGTACCCACCTACACCTGAAGGTGTCAGAGTCTTTGCACAGGTACTAAACTGGAAACCAAATGGACAGATGCAAACAGAAACTGCAGGTCCAGAGTGTGTCCACATGTCTAAAGTAGACCAGGAGTAGAGCAGGCATCACTTCCAGGTCTCTCAAGCCTTGGTCTCACATCTTTTGCTCACTGACTGCCTCATTCATGCCATGGATTGAGAGGAGGAGTGTGTAGATTTGGGACAGGAAAGGAAACAGTCATGGATAGAGGAATGCAGGGCTCAGGGATGCTAGCTGACAGAAGCTTTCTCTCAAACCAGTGAGCACACACTGCCCGACACTGGTTTTGCAGACTTGAGAGGTGGGAGAGCCTCAAGGGCTAAACTGATGGTCAGGGAGAAAGGAGAGGAGCATCTAAGTTTAGAAGCACGCTTGAACTGTTGACACATCTGGGTGAGGGTAAAGATGGTCAGGGATCTCTCACAGGAGGCCTTTTTTTATATATATTTTTTATAGGAAATGGGCCATGGCTCTGTCCAGCCCTTCCCTGAGGAGAAGTGCTTCAGACACTCAGAAGCAACACTGATTCTTTCTGTTTGGTAAAGAAACTTACTGTATCATACCTTCGTTACAATGCTAAAGATTAAATTAAGATTGCTTGAACCTAAGACTTAATTTGAGGTGAGGCCATAAAATAAATTAGTCTTGTCTCTCATCACTCATCTTTTATGGGAAGATATAAGCAGATACAAGTCACAGCTGGAAAATGAGGAGTAATTGGTGGAGCAGCCAGAAGGCTTTGCTGTAGCCACAATTATTTTGTGCTTGTCAATTGTGCCAACAACAGCAAATACATTTGCACACTTAGTAGCACATTCAGGATAATCTCTTGATGTTCAGGTACTCTGTTACTACATATTCTGCAGTGATATGCTTTATCAACAACACACAGCTCTGTTTCTGAATTGCTGCTGAATATTCCAGGTGCTCTATAAGACTGAAGGCCTTTGCACTATCAATCATGAGAGAGCACTAATTTTAGATTTCACAATGACAAGGCTTGTTCTGGAAAACCTTTCCCTCTTAAAGGCTCCCTCTTGACTTTGGGTAGTTTGGGCTTGCAGGTCTCCTTACTTTTCTAGGCTATAATTTACAGATAAAAACTGAAAAAACAGGTCTCTGTCTTCAATATTTATCCCAGGTGTTAATATAATATAACACTAAAGTNGTGAGACCTTTCCTTATAAGACTTATGGCTACAGGAAATTAAAAAGTTTAAGATGAGAAGGGACAAAATACATTATGTGCAGAATTGTTTCTTGTATTGTTACCCTCTGGCCTCAGGGGACCTGCTGATAGCCCAGATGTGTCACAAGGTTCCTGCCGTTCTGGGAGTCCTTAGAGTCTTACCATCTGGACATGCAAGAAATGTAAATGTCAGTTCACAAGACACAATATTTTTGCTTTCAGCATGGCAGGAAAAAAGACTAATACAAAACATGTGGAAAATATGAAATTAATATAATCAATGACTCACAGAATTGGAGAGGAAAAGTATTTGAAGTAAGTAATGTACAAAATACCATGGTGTTTTAACCAAATTGATTGTGTCTCATGGAATAGAGAGGTGCATTTATCCTACAGCCAGAGAGGCCAACCTCTCTTCAGCATTGTAAAATTATTAAAAATGGAAGATACCCTGATTATCCACCTAATGCTGCTTGGCCAACTTCAGCTGAAAGACTCTTACAAGTAAAAAGCTGCAAAGTCATTGCTGGTTGTGTTGAAGGTCAAATTTCTCTGCCCTGCAAACCAGAGCTCCAGCAGAGAAGGAGAGGAACCACAACCTGCCTGGGAAATGCAGGAGTACTACCGAGCAGCCTGGCATGGAAGGCAGGCTGTTCTAAACCTGCCACCCTCAGTTGTATCAGCAAGCAACAGTTGCTGGGGTCAGCTGTACCATGCAAAAGATTTGGAGGAAGATCGTGACTGGAGCTCTGCAGAAAACTGCCTTGTTTCTGACTCACTGACTAGAAAAAGAAGAATCGAAAAATAATCATCTATCTGGTTCAAACAAAGGAGGAGCATTATGATGCAGCACCTAGGGTCCTAAGGTACTTGGCCAAGCATTTCCACAGAGAGGATTAGCACAGCTGGACTTGTGAGCTGAGATTTCAGCTGTTTTGCTTCCCTCATCTCTGGCCCCCCAGGCTGGGACACCTGCAGAAAGCTCCTGCAGCACTGTGACTCTCTGGTTCCTGGAAGTGCCTCTGCCTCTGTGCAGAGGAGCCCACCAGCCTGGGGCAAACTGCAATTAACCTCGTCCCTAAAACTTATGGCAGGGAGAGAGACAAGGTTGTTAACTGGTCCTGTCCAGGCTTTTGTTCTCAACCACCAGAAGGTTAATTATGAAGGAATTGGGCTGCACTGTTATTCTTTTGGGTAAATGCTACTGACGTCTGAGCAGTCTCTGCTGGCAGTTCTTTTCGATTTCTATTGTATTTGTATATTTTAAGCTCAAGAAAAACAGCTGAGGTCACAGACTAGGTACTTTCAGCAAAGCCCGGGGAAAAACAAAACAAAAGCAAACCAAAACTAACACAGAACTGTAATAAACGTGCCCTTGGAAGGAGGCTATCTCAGCATGCTGCCCTGCTGCCTGGCCCCAGCCCACGGGTGCTGGGCAAGGAGGAGCACACTGGGATGGACACTGGCACCAGCCCTGCAGGGTGGGCTTCTGCCTCTTGCAAAAGGAGATGGGAAAGTTGGGCCACAAGTGAAAAGCCATGCAGCTCCTGTGGTGCTGCAACAGGGGCTGCTTGCTGAGCCCCACCGAGCTGTCTTAGATGAGCTCTCGGTTTTGCCTCTGCAGGCACCACACTTTGCAACAGCATGCTGTAAACTCAGCAAGCATGTCAGCACAGCCTGAAGGCAACCAGCAGGGAAACAACCCCAGGTCTGTTTTTTTCACTCTTTCTAAATATATGGGCAGTGACAGGTGTAAAATTACACCAACCAGGCAATAACTCAGACCTGTTTGAGTGCCAATTATGTGTCTTTTTACAACATTGGGCCTCTGCCTGAACACATCATTTAGGAGAAAAATATGTTGTAAAAGAGTATTCACTCTAAAGAATGCTATAAAAATGATTCTTAAAATTGGTCTCACTTGTTTAATCTTCAGTTCTTTCCTCTGCTCCTCCCCCATTCTTGGATAAAGCAGCTCTGGGTGCCCTGTGTTGCATGCACAATCTTGTAGAGTTAGCGAATAGGCCATTGAAAATAAATATACATAAATCTTGGCCATGTATGGTCTCCAGACGGGGAAAATGGCTCACAAAACTCAGAAAGATGACCACCCATAAAAAAAATGCAGGACACTATTATTTTGATGGCAGAGACTCAAGCCACGCAGTGTACGGCACAGTTTACAGAAGAGTCTGCTAATTTAATACACCAGCTTGCTAGGCAGAGAAGTTCAGTGGGTTCAGGCTGGGTTATGGACTGGTACTGGTGATTGCCACCAGAACGAAATGTTTAGCAACTAGAAGTCAGGTGTAGATGGTGGGATCCTGTTTCTAAAACATACAAGTGTGGATACTGTCCTTTGCTAACAGGAATGCTTTATGTATGAATTCATTTTCCCACTTTGTGGGTGGAACCACTGCCTGCTCAGAAACTTGGAGGACTTCTGTGACAAATCAAGGAAACTGTTCCAAGGAAGAAGGCTCAAAGAAGATAGGCAAGGACAATGTGCTCATGAAGCTCAAAAAAGCATATAGGAAGTGACCTTAGCTGTCATACAGAAAGTTGAACTTATCTCAGCACAAAGGGGAGTAGAGGATGGCCTCTGTTTTAAATAAACAGCGATATCTGTTACGTGGGTCAACAGGTTGTGTAAATGGACTTCCCTAAAATAATTAACTGGGAGTATTGTCTTCCTAAGCCAGCCAGAACAGCATGGGAGAAATCTATTTGTGGCTCAGCCCCACACAGAGTCTAAAAAGTAACCAACAAAATGGACCCTGAATGTGTCTGGTCTGCCCTCAGCCAGTAATGTGAATCATGTTTGTATTGCAAGCCAATGGTATGTTGCAAGCGGTATATCGTGCTTGCCTTGTGATTTCAAGATGCTGACGTATCCTTCTGTTAAATCAAAATCCCATGTAATGTCAAATACCTACAAATAAGTAAATTTGATACTAAACATCAAATCCATCTTGTGTGAAACATCTGAAAGAACTTGCTCAGAGGATATTTGGCTCATAACATTTTCATACCTTACCCTCACCAGGAGACAGGCTTAGGAATCAATTTCCCAAGCTCTTTGGAGCACAGTACTCCTGTCAGTAAAGCTGCTTGCACATTTTCTGTAGAGGTTATCACACTTGGTGTCACTGCAATTTCCAGTATTTCCCAGTAATCTCCCAGCCTACAGATGAGTAAGAGAAACTGCTGTGAAACCACAACTCTTCTGCAAACTTTCCAAAACATTGCACAAGCCTTTAGAAACCCTCTCACTTTCATTCCCCCAAGCTTCTATCCAGGCTCTTCTCCTTTATTTCCTTATCCCTCAGATAGCTCACAATCAGTTATTGGGACTCAAGTGAGCAGAAAAATCACGTTCTTATTATTTGTCCATATTCTGTACAGCTGAAGGGGAAAAGCCCAGCTCTAGTTCTTGAACAGGAACATGCAGAATGATTCAAAGCATGTCCATGTTATTTGCATTTTTATTATATTGTCAGACTGGTATTACACACAATTATATTACACACAATAACAACATTTTATAATGTGGTATTATAATAATAAAATTGTCAACTAATTTTTATTATTACATATAATGGTATGTTTTTATGTTTAAATGTGCAAGTTTATATTTTTTGGCCAACCAGTGGAAACAAGAGACTGAAACCAAGAAACCCTAAACTAGCTGCAATGTGTCAGCCGAACATGGAAGTGTTTCGTCTTGTGGCACAGACATGTTTGTAAGAAATCCTTTCACACACACAGTTATGCTGCTGATGTACATTTTTCTTTTGCTGACACTGTATTCCTCAGTCTCCAGAAGCTGTTTCTTTCCTTACAAGCTCTGTTTTAATAACACTTCGAGCCATTTAAAAATCCACCCTGCAAGCACAATCAAGGGGTGGAGAGCGGTGCAGAAGTCAGGGCAAGAAGAGCATAGCCAAGTCTGGGGCTCACACAGATGTTTCTGTGGAGAGACACTGCTTTTGGTAAGGGAGCCACAGTGCAAAACTCAAGGGTTACACATTCCCATGTACAGGAGAAAATGCATATTAATTAGCATGGAGCAATAATCTGCACCAAATCTCAGACACATATGCCCTGGGCTGCTATGTTCAGCTAGCTCATTTTAAACTGAGGTGTCTTTCCGTGGGGTTTTGCATGTGAACTCATGACAAAGCCTCTGCTTTGACCTTCTCAATATCTTCCTGGTCTTGGGCCACCCTTACCCTTTCTTACTTTACTCTCCTAATTTACTCCCAAAGTCCCAATTCACAGCAACCTCATTCTAGCTGGGAATAAGAAGATGCTTCCAAACTCTTGGCACCATTTCTAAGCGTTATCACAACCCTTCCTTCCCTCTCACTGTCATTGCCAAAGACTGAACTATAAGTTAACCTTTTGAGATCCATTTTTATAAAAATATTTCCATTTTTAAATTCAGATCAATGGAAGCAAAAAGGCTAAGAGAGACTCAGTGGAGCAATCAATCACTGAAATAGGTTGTCTTTCTCCATGTGAGGAACTGGCCTGTGAGGCTTTTTTCTCTTCCCCAGAGGGAAGTGAAGGGAGAAATGGGGGCTTCAGGGCTTGGGACATTTAGGGTTCTTCTGGACGCCATTGAGTTCAGGTGTAGTAAATTGGTGGACAGTAGTATTGAGCACATTTTAGAAATCTAAATAGATACAATCAGCATAATGGTCCAGTGGTTCTGAGGCAGCCAGCAATTAACGGCCCCCTGGGGGAAAGCCTGTGGTAATTGGTTTATATGACTGATCAAACTGGAATCAAAAATCAGATTACAAGAAGGAAGGAGAGTGCATTTGTGAAAGGAGATTTTAATGAGTATAAGAGGGTAGCAAAAAAGCTGCAATGGCTGCTTGTCTTACCTGTTCAGTGTTGGAAAGGCCAAATCCCAAAAATATACTGCCACAGATATATTCTGGAGGATGTCCTGGCATCTGCTTGGATCTACTTGCAGAATACCCCATGAAATAATTATGTGTTTCAGTCTGTAGAGAATACTGGTACTGGAAGCAATACAAACTAAAGTGCCTTTTATTCAAAAGGGTTTGGCTTGTTAGTGAGATTGGACCAGCAGATGGTAAATACCAGCTTTTAATACAGTACAATGCAGTTTGCTGCAGAAAAATGTAACATAATTTAATATAAGGGTAAGGAACCAATCAGTCAGAGCAATGAGCAGGGAAGGGATTGAGAGTATTACGGAAAAATCATTGAAACCATGAGGCCAGTGCACAGCTGCAGTAATAAAGTCTGTCATAAAGTGGAAGGGACTACAAGAGAGGACTTAGTATAGATGGTATTAGTCAGAGCCCCATCTGCTCTAAGCCCCACACCATGTAAGGGGACTGTTAATGGCTCAGGGGGCTACAGAGCACCACAGGGTGAGGACATCTATTTTACTACTAGGTTTGAGGGGAGGAGGTGACCTACACAGCGGTTTCATCATCCTGCAGGTTGCTCTTCTACAATAGATAGGGAAGGAGGCTTGGAGCTGAACACAGGTTTGTCACTGTCAGGTCTTCAAGTCTTTACATTGAGAAAATTTCTTGTCTTTTTCACATATTCTCTTTTTTTAACTCCAAATAAGGCCCAAACAGGTATTTCACTATTTGTGTGACCAGCAGCTCCGGACAATCCCTGGTGCCCTGATGCCAAGCAAACATCATACAGAGGCACACTGGTTAGCCAGCATACCTTTTTTCAGTCCTACCTGCTCCCGGCAGACCATTCCAGAGAAAACAATCATCTTCCTCAAATTGCACAAAACTTGGGCTAGATTTCTCCAGATAAATATTGGAAGATCTCTGAATTATTTAATACCATTATTCTGATTTTTTGGGCAAAGTTCTGTTCAGGCAACCCAATTTTCTGATTTGTTAAGCAAATAGATTCACTTTAGATCTGAAAGTCAGGTTTAAGTTCCCCTTGTGTCACATCCCCAGCCCCGAACAGCCTGAGACCAGGCTATGCCCCATTACCCCTGTGTGATGCATGTCATTGTGCCCCAGACCTCTGCACCAGGGACTGTCTTTGTCTTCCGTGGGATTGCAGAGTGATGAATGAGTGCAGAATCTGACTGAGCAGGAATTAATGAAGTTTAATACTGTCTTTGGCCAGCCACAGCGACCACCACTTGATAGCTGAAGAAATGATTACATTCCACAAGAAACCATATAATTAAACCTACAGGAACCTCCACATCAAACGCAAGCATGTGTCACTACTCCAGATGAAAGTACACAAGAGGCTTAGAAGGGGGGAGAATTTTTACTGCCTCTCCTTTACAAAGGCTCATGTGTTTGAGAAAGAAGCCATGCAGCCAAGGGGAGCTAGCAGAGAAGATGTAAAAGAAGCCCTCAAAAAAACCCATCACAATAGTACCATATAAAAAGGTATGCAAGAAAGAATGGATGTCTGGTTTGGTTGGAAGTGTAAGACAAGAGATTATCCCCTTTTGTCTGGTTTTTCCTCTGATTTGTGACCAGTGCATAGCCTTAGTGTATTAACAGATGTGTACCAAAAGAACTTTCTTCATTACCACTTTTCCTTTTAAAGGAAATAGTCCACACTTCCTCATTTGGCTAAAAGCTTAGGGTTAAAAGGGAAGAGCAGTACAACTGCTGCCTGAGATTCAGAAGTGCAACTCAGCCTCTTCACCATCAACACTAAAAAGGAGCATGTGAAAAAAATGCTTGCCATTGTAGTCACTAGACCGGTATTCTGATTTCACACATGGAATATATCTGCTAAGGAAGCAGATGCCAATTTTATACAGGCAATCTTTAGAGCAAAACCACACTTTAAATAATGAGGGAGCAGGGAAGTGCATCAAAGGTTGTAATGAAACTTCATGTTACCATGAATAAAGGCTAGCAGTGCTCTGGATGCCTTCAGAGCTGAATCTGTGTGATATTCTCATAAATAAGTTAAGTGAGCGTGATGGAATTTTGCACACATTAATTCACTTCCCACAAATGCAGAAACATGAGGCGTCCCTAACCCTCTCCCTCTCCTGGACCCAGGCCCAGTTACCCAAGCGCACGTCCTGGTTGTGTGTTGAACGGCACAGTCTCAAAGCCACTCTTAGCCAAACTCCCCATCTTTGCTGGTGTGCTCAGCATCCCCAGTAACACGGAGCCTGCTGCAGCTCCTCTTTCATGGGGGCCACTACAACAAGCCTGAGTCCACTTGCCAACCACCAGAAGTGCCTGAAAGAGCCAATGTGCTACCTGCCACTTCAGGACTAGACTTTCTCTGTGCTGAAGGTCAGGTTCTGAGTTTGCCCAGTGATGTGGCCTCCCCTCTCCTGTCCATGTTCACTGCAGACTTGTTTGGCACCAGGATTACAGCACTGAGTTGAATGTCTTTCCATCAGCTCTGTCTGCTCTGTCTGTCAGTCCACATGTCTGGGACATCCTGGAGCATATTCCCCATCTCTTCAGGCAGCAGAACTGGAGACACGTCGCAGCTCTGCAGCCATGGGGTGTGGGTGAGAGCCCTGTCCTGGGGGAGCGCTGAGGAACAGTGCCATGGGAAGGCTGAATGCACTAGCCTGCTCCCTAAGCATTTTGACCTCACACCCCTTTCCAGGCCAGAAAGAGCTAGTGGAAAATGGCATTCACTTTGTATGAGTGAGATTTGTCTCAGGAGAGAGATTATGGTTAGCTCATGCCAGAAATTTGATCAAAACTGTGACCCAGTCTGGATCCAAACAATTGTAACTGGAGACACTCTGAGCTAGAAAATACAACTCTAATGTTATGTTCTGTGGTGCCTGCCTCAGCTTGGTGTTACTATTGTCCTGAAACAGGAAGTGGGGCAGCATAAGTGACCTATTTCCCTGTGATTTCATGATGACCACAAGTCATAGTAAAACCACTGTTTTATTTTTACATTATGTACTAATAGTAGCTTTTCCTAAAATAATGAAACAACAACAACATTTAAGGAGGTGTAAAATATTTTTTGCTTATAAACATCCATATTTCCTGCAAACAAGAGTGCAAGGATTGAATAGCTGAGCTCAGTGATAGCCCAGATACTTTGAAGGGGCATCCCTACTCAGTAGACTTGTTCAAGACTTCCAGGACAGCAAAGGGAAGGCATCAGCTATGAGAGCTCCATGGAGTCAAATCATTCTTGTCTTTGCATGGTTTTCTCTGTACTGTTACTGGTCACTGCAGAACCCCCTTACAGAGCACTCATGTCATTGGCCATTGCAACAGGTAGCACACTAAGGAGCTAAAAGGAGAGTCATGAGCAATGCCCAGCCTGGGCAGAGGGTACCACTGCTCACTGGTGGTGCCAGCTGGTTACACCAGAGCCTGGACTGCATTTGAGTCCTCTTTACGTAAGTACTTTCCTTTGGACAGTACAAACTGCCAGTACTAGATGAGGTATAGATCCTCATCTAGAGCATGAACACACCTTTTTCAGTTAAAGCAAAATCCCCAGACTGGAGTCAAGAAGTTCTTCAGGCTGGAAACAGCATCCTTCATGAAGTTACCAGACAAAGGCAGCTACATCTTTACCTCCTGGGTCTTTCTGGGAGCGGTTAGACCAGTTTAGCTTCACTCTGCCTCCAACACATTATGTCCTGATCAGATATCCAAGAGCAACGTGCAGCTGAAAGGGATCCCTACAGAACTGGCAGCCCCTAAGGGACTTTTATTTTATCCATGCATTTTGGGATAATTACTCTGAACAATTTGAAATGAGGTTAAGAAAAATACTTCCACCCTTTATGTTAACCTCAGCTGATAATTTGTAGCAGTTCCTGGAAAAATGGATTGTGTGTGCTGTAAGAGTCTTTGATCTGGCATGGTCCTTTGCTGAGGAGACTCCAAGAAGCAGCCCAACTCGTTCCAGGACAAAACAAAAACCTATGTTTTTAAACACTCGCTATTACTTTTAGACTCATTTTGAAACATCTGCATAATCCAAGTACAGATCAAAGCCTGGATGCCTGAAAATGTTCCCCTGACGATGAATGTAAGATTACAGTGGCTCCATACATCTCACGACAGGTGGTAGGATACTGAAGGATCACATTTCTGGAGTCATTTCAGATATATGCCAGGAGGAATTTCACACATGAAACAGATCAATCAAAAGCAGCCTTGAGCTCTGCTTTGAGCAATCTAGAAACCTCTTGGTCCTCAGCTGGCTGCTGCTGCAGGTCAGCACTGGAAAGGCCTCTGGAGCCAGGACCTGCGCCTTGGTGCTGGGCTCTTGGGCTGCGCTGCTGGCATGGCAGGGACCTGGCTCTGGATCAAAGAATCCTGGGCTCATCTGGGCAGTGCACTGAAGTCAAGGAGCTCTCAGGCACAGCCTGACCCTGTAGTCAGACCTTATCTTTTATCATCCCAAGATATGGACCTTATCTGAGGGTGCCCTGCTGACTGATCTGCAAGTTACGAGAGTTAATTAAATTGTTTCTTGTCAGTAAATTATAGACACCTTTAGTCTGCTGCTGTCAATGATGAGAAAGATAGTTGTTGCTGTTAATAAACCCAGTCTGAACAAGCTACCCTATAAGGAATTTTCCACTTTAGGGACAGATTTTCAGGGAATGTTCAAAAGAGAAAAGTTTTCTTTATGTTGAGCAGAATTTCCAGTGCCATCTCAGTAAATATAACTATACACCCATATATACATACATTTGTGCAGGTGCATAAAAATAAATATTATATATATAAAATGTATATAACATACATAGTTATATATTTGCAGTTATTTATAAAAGGTTTTTCCCACTAGACTAATTCAGTGCAAAAGATATCTCAGGTAATGGTCCTGGCATTGCATTTTCTTTCACAACAGAAAGATGAAAAATTAATTTTCTTTAAAAGTTTTGTATGTTTTGGAGTCTTGTTTAATTTGCCTTTTGTGGTCAACCCAAATTGCTGGAAATGAGATTCTGTCAGCACAAAATGCTAAAGATCAATGTCCTCATCAATGGTAATCCCAGCATACTACCCTGGAGAGCAATATGAAAGCATTGTACTGCATAAGCATAAACCCAGTATAAGTAGATTTAATGGGATCTTCCCTGGCCTGAATACATACTCCTTCATCATGTGCCGTAAACACAAATGTAATTTATTTGTTTTACCTAGTTTTTATCAAGGAGTTTGAAATGAAACTGTGACAACTTCATGTAGAAATCTTGGATGAAGAAATTCTCTTTTCCCAGAAAACACACAAAGATCAGCTTATGTCCTTCTTTATTTTGATGTGATGATCCTGTCCTGCAGCTGACCTTCTACACTCAGTTGTCATCAGAGAACTGTAGGGAATCAACACTGATGTGTATGTGGACCTGTTTGGGGAGCAATTCTGAATGTTACTCACTAGATCTAACTATTTCTAGGTGAATAAATGCAGGTTTAGGGACCCAAGCTTAAAAACTGGCCTTGGGTCTGTAGGCTAGCTTCAGTTAGCAAAAAGAAACTGGTGTCATTAAAAAGAAATAAAAAAGAAGGATGTTCACAACTAAAGTAACACCTTCCTACAGGCGAGAAAGTGTGTTGGCTCTCAGCCAGTGTCACTCATTCTGAAGTAATTTCAAGATAAAGGCTCATTCATTAAACAGTGTTGCTCAACAGCAAAATAGGGAAGGTGATGTGAGGAGTCAGAATCCCCTTTGTGCTGGGGCTGGGGTCTTGGAACAAGCCACTTCCTCTCCACAGATAGCTACCAGCTGCAGTTCCCTTGGTCAAGGCAGAGCAGAGGGTACAGCACAAAATCACAGTATTCTGAGATATGATTCCCCTACAAGTCAGACCCAGAAGCAGCCTAAACAGCCCTGCTTTTTTAATGTAATATAAACCAAACTGATTTTGAGAGGAATCCGTGCAGAACCAGTTTTGACTGAATGTTGCACTGCCTGTGATTTTCTGCTTTGTGTTTTTGGATAGAAATTATTCATACTAGGGCAAAATCCAAGACTGATTTATTTGTAAAATTTCATACAAGTGATTAAATACTAGATAAACACAATTATCTCTCAACTAGCTTATAAATAGATATCTTGGTTACTGCACTGCATTCCAGGCCCCGGGGACATGGATCTTATTAGACAGCCTTAACCAGCTGATAAGGACAACCCTATTAGGAAAGAGGTTTGTCATGGGCCTGATTGTGAAGGACTTTTTGACAACTTATTCTTGAGGAATAAATGCCAAAATATGGTTTAATATGTACTTGAAAGAGAAAAAGAACAAAAGGGAGGGCGGGAAGGAAGGAAGGAAGGAAGGAAGGAAGGAAGGAAGGAAGGAAACGCACACAATTATTAAATATTCACTCTTTATTTCCATAAGTAATTTATGAGTAACAAATTTAACCACACAAACATCACTGGAAGAGATTTTGGGAAACAGTCCCCTACCTAACAGCAGTAACACTGGGGTGTCCCTTTTCTGATGATATCAAACAGCAATACTTTGCCTAACTTAGCAGAAATGGAGAGTAGTCCTCATAGGGGTCAGCATGGACCTTCCCACTTCAGAGAACTGCAGAAGCCAGGATGCCCATCTCTCTCTGTAGATTGGTTCAACAGTGCATGAACCATTTCTGTTGTTTTAAATTTTTTCTCCTGTTTGTGTGCCCAAAGGTGCTACATCCAGGTCTGAAGCTCCATTTTTTTTATGAAGAGTTGCAGAAACAAAGATAAGAACAGGCCTAACTTTGTGCCAAAATGATATGCAACAACAAACTGGGGCATGGTTATGACCATATTTATTGGCATTCCAGCACCATGACTCATAAGGAATTAGCTCTTGAAGGAGAACAATGTGAGCTGAAGAGGTTTACACTTGAGGGGTAAACAAAGGAGATGGATTGAGGATCCAACCTGCAAGAGATCAGATTTAGGAGAGGATTGGTGCAGTACAATTTTGCTAGTTACTCGACTTTTTCTTCTTTCCTTGTGAATGCTGGGTGCATGTACTTCTTTCTTTTTTAATTTGCCACTAAGAGTGTGAATATTCAGTGACTAAAGTGAGGGAAAGGCTTAGGCCATGAATTATGGTTTATCCTGGAGGATTTTATCAGGGTTTTAGTCAGAGCTCACCACCATATTCACAAAACCCTCTAAAGACCAGGCTCATGTGAACTCTGCACGTGGGACTGTTCACCTTACTGGGGCAGTTGATTAAATTTTCTGGCCCACCTTTTTACTGCTAGGGTTCATTTAAAGTCTGGGGAGCAGATGTTGCCCTTTGAGAGTTCTAGGGTAGCTTTCCACATTTCTTTGAATCTGCACTCCTAGGGTTGTATCCTCCATCTTCATTTGCCACCTACCAACTGGAAGCTACTGACAAGTTTATATAACTGTAGGCACTGTTTACATGCAGCCTGTTTAATTTCTGCAGGATTCAGCTCATTTCAGTTATACAGTGCTTAAAGTTGGTGCGTTGGTGTGCTGCTAATGGGGCAGAGCTCCAGTTAGCTGCTGGTGCAAGTGCAGAACAAACCAATGTCTTGTGAAAGGCACAGCTGAATGCCAGTGACACCCCAAACATGCTGGAGATACAGCAGATGTCAGCAGCAGGAGGCACAGTAGGGCCAGAAATCTGGATCAGGCCTTGGAACAGATGGCTCCAGGGGCCACAGCCTGAGGGTCTGTCTGGGTAGGATGGATAAAAACCAGTTCAGAGAAGAGCCAGAGCTGGGACCACAGTGGTATGAGCGATGACCTCTCTGTTTTGTTGTTACAGGGTGAAGGGCTGAATTAACAATACAGTTGTTCTGGAGGGCAGAGCATGAAATGGGATGATTTTGCTTCAGCTAATGGTGGAACACATTTAACTTCTTGGAGGTTCCTTTTTCCCCTCCCCCCACAACATCTCTATGCATGATCCAGACTGGATTCCAAGTGAGAGGAAGAAAGGAAACTCACAATTATCGACTTGCTCTGCCAAAGTTTGAATAGATTCCTTCTAAAACAAATGAAAGCTTGTTTAACTGGCCTGGAAAACATGAATGTGTACGACATTATGTACTGCCCTCTTTGTAACTCTATCACACTGGGAGATCATTATAGCAAAAGGAGAACAACATTATTCCAAGCAGCCTGAATTATAAATCCCAAAGGCTGCAGTACACTAAAAAATCCCTGGATGATGGCAAGAATTGGTCTCTTTCCCTTACCTAGGCAGGGGACATAGACTTCTTAGCTCAGCATTTCATTAACTTTTGTGTGTCTGCTTTCTTCCTCTGCCCAACTCCCAGCTGGTGTCTGAGACTTCAAAATATTTAATGCGGGAGAAACTTGAGACAGTTGATCAGAATCTGGAGTAGAACAAAACTGCTGTCACCTTGCTTGTAATTTGCCAGTCCTTTCCAGTCCCAGTCTAGCTAGTGAATTAGTAGGTGTTGAAAAATCTCCTCCTCACAAAGACATGATCTAGCAGTGGAAGATCTCCTACCAGTATACAGATGCTATTTTTCAAGATGTGCACTTTCACCCAAAATGAATTTAAATTCCCTTTTAGAACCAGTTCTTGATCTGACTGTCCTAAATATCCTGGTGTTCCCCCAAAATTTCTTAATCTTTTACTATGGCACTGAACCTTAAATGCCTGACACTGTGCCTGTGGGCTAACAGCAGCTTCTGCACAGGGTAATGGGCAAGGGCAGAGAGGTGGCTACAATCCATCTTTGCTTCTCCTTTTCTCTCAGTTCTAGCTTAGCTTGGCTATGTTTGTCTTTGCACTAACCTGTGAGAACCAAATAATTTGCCAACTAGGACTCCAAGTGTAGTCCCCAAAATAATGTACATAAAGTTCATTGCAGTGAGGTTACAGTGAACTTACACCAGTAAAGCATCAAGGCATGGAAAATGCCTTAAAGAGCTAAGAAGAAATAGACTTTAGAGGGCTTTACTGCAGACAAGCCACGCTCTCCAGAGAACATGCATGGGCAAGGCTGCTATGCTGTTGCTACTGACCAGTAGGTATTTCTGATTTCATGGTGTCCTCAGACATGATCCCTTAAAGGCTACAGTAACACTAAAAGGTTGGACATTACTGTTGTGGAGTTTGTGAGCAAGACTGAGAAGATGACAACAGGGTTTTTTGGGTTTTTTTCTTTTTCTGTCTTCAGAAATATATTGTTTGAAAGAGGTAGAAGGAGAACAGAATCATAGCTAGTGTCTTTTATAAGATAGATGCCAAGTAAAAAGGAGCAAACAAACTCCAGCAGTTACAGCGAAAATGTTTAAAAATGAATGTTTAACCTGAATGTTTCTCTTTTATCAGATACATGGAGACACTGTAGTCAGCCACAAGCAGTGGAGGCAACTACCTAAAGAGAGCTACTCCACCCAGAAGATATATCCCAGAATCTACCAGTGTCATCAGCTGAGGATGTTTCTAGAGAAAGACCCTGTTATAAAAGCAGACTGTAACTACCTGAAATGGTCTTGTGAGTAGGTTTTTAGATGTTTACTATGCTTTTCATTCCATCCTGGGAACAGGAACAGAAAAGCAGAAATACCACAAGAAAATGCTGGTTTTACATGGTTTCTGGACACTGCCAGAAGTCAGAGAGCTGAAAATTTTTATGTGACAGAATGTTTTACTGGTTCCCCATGTACTGAAATAAGGGGTATAAGTAAATTCCAAATAAACATTAACTTTCAGGCACTTGACTCACCCCAGACTCTGACTGATAGTCAAACTATGAAAACTACCCAAACCTCCTTCTGAACATTCATTTTCTTTTGAGGGGGAAGCATGCAGAAAATAAAGGTATGGCCACTAAAAATGGATGCAATTGACACTACTTTCAAGACTCACAGTCTCTTACAACTCCCTTGGAAGAGCACCTAAAATAATGCTCAAGTTCATCTGGGTAGGTTAGAAAGCAAGACAGTTCAAAACATTCCTTCCTGTTCTGTTTCTAACAACTTGTACTTTAGAAGAACAAATAATTCAGTGTGGTGATTGGGTAATGTGTGGAATCAGTGTATCGCTGCATCTTTTTTGAACCACTGTTGTGGGGAAACAAACCTTCACAAACCAAGCCGTCAGCCAACTACCTGGCTTTAGGAAGAAACCTGTGTTGTGCAGCCTAACCTTAGGCTATCTACTTATAAAGTTACTTGCATACCAGTGTCTGATATTAACCACTGTCAAAGAAGAAATTAAAAATGATGAATCATTAATCAAATGTGAAAAATACAGTGTGATCAAGGTGCAAGTGTTTCCCATGCTAGCTTAGTGTTTTGACATTTTCAGCATTGAAAAAACACTCCCAAAAGTTTTACAAAGATCCTTCCTTTTACTGAATTGTCTTTTCCAAAAGAGAAACAGACAAGGGCAAAGTAGGTACTGCCGAAGCTGAGTGCTGACCCTGCTCATTGTGTCAGCAAGATCCTCTTTTGCTTCTGCCTCTGGTTCTCAAGCCATTATTTTCTTCAGGAAAATGCTAGCTACAAAAGCAGAATGAGGACAAGGATCTGATCTTCTGAGAGCACATCTAGAAACTAAAGTGTCCAGCTTTCTATTCTCTGACTTGATTTGTCATGTCACCTTGTAAAAGGGTGACATTTAGAGAGATTCTCATCTGAGTTAGGCTGGCAAGAGAGTGGGGATGGCTTTTCTATTCAAGTTTTACAGACCACTTTGCAACTTCTCTTTGAATGTGTTTTCATTTTGAAAAGGAATTTAACCTAACAGTAATTTCATGGAGACTGAGTAACAAGACTGATTATTTACAGAACAAGCATGGGTAGGAGGTAGGAGAAGTGAAACGACTTGCCCAGGCCCACAAACCAGTGCAGTGGCCAAAAGATGGAAATAAGCCAGGTCTCCTGAATTCAGGGCTAGGCCGTAGCCCTATTTTCAGATTTCCTAAAAGTGTCTGTGAGTTAATGAACCTCCTGGATGTTTGTGACCCTCCTTCATGCTAACTCTTGTCTCGATACATTCTACTGTGTTAAAACAGCTTGACAGCTCATCTTGAAACTGGAAACCAAGTGAAACCAGTGACTGTGAGCATTAGACAAATCTTAAAATGCTTCCCTGTCATTACAGAGGAAAGGAGATGCCACTTGCTGCTCACGCAGTTCTGTCATATACATGGATACAAATTACTGATGCCTGTATGCAAAGGTAAATGGCACCTAATACATTTCAGTCTACAAGGTGCAGGTTTGAGATAATTGCCTAACAGAGCAATAGCTGCACCTCTCCTGACAAAACATATGCACATCTATGGACAAAAGAATTTATTTGCCTAAAAATTGATGCCAGACTGTCTAATTGCCTCGAAGGCAAAGCTCTTAAAATCAGCAGAAATTCCAGTCATATTTGGATGTTAGTGAAAATACAAATGAAATCGCAAGACCTCTAACTGGAGTTAAAATCTCTCTGCAGAATCTGGCTGGACACAAAGTGGACTTGCCAAGGTACTTGGCCTGAGGGTGAAGCCTCAGGCAGAGAAAAGCTCTGACTGCAGGTAGGTCAAGTGGGATGTGGTGTTAGTGAGTTCTTAGATGACTTTCATCTGTGTATACCAGGAGGGATGTAAGGAGGTATCTCTCAGGCATTTCTCAGCTCTGTCCCCAACTCACTAAGGAAAAACTTGGGCTAGAACTCTGAGGCTTTTCTACAGAGAATCTGCTGTACTGTTTCAGGAAAGACAAGCATAAACTGCTATTCCAAGTTTGGCAAAAGTGAGAGACTCCATTGTCAGGGCTGAGTAAACTTCTGCCTTGCTTATAGTCCAGAGCCTTGCTTTTCGTTATGGTTCAACTCCAACCAAAGCTCACCTGAGACTCTCAGTTACCGTAACTAATATTATAGCAATGCCCAAAGCAGAAATTAGGTCCCCACTGAATGGTGTGCTGCCCAAATGCATGCAAAGATAGAGTTCTTGGCCTTAATAACTTGCAAGTTCAAAGAACAAACAATGGTCAAGTTTGTGGGATATAATAGCAGAGACAAATCAAGGGAGGGGGTGATGATAGATGCATGGCTTGTTAACTACATTTCTTTCTGACTCATTTGCTGTACTTATATTACATAAATCTGGTTTCAGGGGATGTCATGGGGAAAATATTGAAATAGGAGATGAGAAGGACTATTGGAATAGGAGGAATAGTGGGCAATTTGAGCCTGGTAGGACACTCAGGACTGTGACTGAGATGCAGGAAGTAGGAAAACAAAGCAGAAAAAGTTGAGCAAAAGAAAAAGCCGAGCTCACTTGTCAAATAGCAACAGAGCATAAAACTGATGGCTTCCCTTTCTTCTAAGAGTTTGTTACTTAAAACAATGATGGGTACCAGCCTTCCTTCTTTGCACAGTTGTTAGAAAGGATCTGTTCTCAGTCTTGTGGCCTGGCAAAAGAACCAGGCAGGGAACGGTGCCACTTGCCTCCATAGAGCCTTGAAATAGACTAGCCTTGAAAGTGCTATAGTAGCATATATTATAGTAGCATATAGCATATATTTCCTCAAAGAAAATCAAGCAATCTCATGACCTTTGGGCAGAGAAGCCAGGCCTTTCTCCAACCCAAAAGCCAAGAGTGTGCCCAAAGTTTTTCAATAGAGATAAAACCCAAGAGAACCAGAGGGTCAAAGTCTTCTACCCACCCAGTTCATTAAGTACCCATGTCAAGACTTACTGTCAGCTTTCCAGGCCTCAGAGCTCCTGCCATCTCTAAGCCATAAGTACTGTTGGCTCTCTTCTTCCCATGATCAACTGTCTAATGTTTTAAACATATCAGGAACAGCATACATGGTGCTAACATTTCAACTGTTGTTTGTGTGTAGGAGCACTGTCTGAGTAAGATACATCTATTGTTCTCCAGGGACCACAATCCACTGCAAACCATCTTCAGAGAAAGTATCCTTTACATCTGATTCCTTTTCTCACCCTCCTTTAATTTCAAGGTATCATTTCATGATGAGCAGAATAGTAGCATAATTGGTTATTCTTACATTTCTATTCTGCTCTGTACATCACTTTTGTGTAGTAAAGTTTATTTACATGAGTCCATATGCTATTCTTCACTAAGGGGATATGAGATATTTCTTGTGTCTTCCCAGAACACGGCTCAGTTGAGTGCTTGATGCTCCAGCTCAATGTTGTAGTGTTGAAATTGTTTAGCAGTGACCCTTTATAATTGTAGGATTTATTTGGTGGCTGTCACCATGATAAATAGTGCTTTAAAAGATTCAGTGGGAATACAAACCACATGAATTGCTTCCTAGTTTTATCAAGGTTTTATTGACAAATGGCTTCCAGAGCTTGTTTCTAACTCTTGTCTCATAGCAAAATGGTGCATTCTTAAGCCAAAGTTTGTCCTACATTAAGATGTCTGTAGCTTCAAATCTAAAATAGGCAGATGAAAATCAGAAATGAGCTAATTTGCCAGTAATTCTGTATTTAAACTTTCGTCTCCTTTGAAGTAAATCCACAGGTATTTAACAATACTGGTTTCCAGAGAACACAAGCATTTCCCAAGATAATTATCCTTTGGAAACTCTTGCAGAAATTATTTTTTAAAACAAAATGGGCAGAGAGACAAGGCCAATAGAAGAAAAGAGAAAAGGAGGAAAGGAAGGAAGGAAGGAAGGAAGGAAG